>NDGN011446669.1:0-11126 GCA_002564285.1 Tympanoctomys barrerae
TAATATGAATAACTGGTTGGAAGACAACACTATGCATTACAACAAATACTGTGAAATTCACGTTACTTTGTTAAGTGAAATTCGATGTCACTTGTCAATTTTTATGTTTTAATACTATTTTGAACTCTCTCTAAAAATAAAAATTAAAAAGCAGATGTTAGTCACGACATCTCTCATAACATCACCAAATAAAGTGTGCTGAGGGTGGGGATGCTTTGCAAACGGGTGGTGTTTCTCTAGGCAACACATCAATCCAATCATTAGCCCCTTCTTACATAAGGCCAGCATCCTTCTCCCATCCTGGGCAACCCGGATTCTCTTTTCATGTTTTCTTCTGCTCTGCAGACCTTTACACTTTCTAATAAAATGTAAACAGTCTTTAGTTTACTGTCCATTTTTACTTATGAGTGAGACCTAAGATCCGAGATAACAGATTTTTATTTATTCTGCTTTGCTGCTGTATGCCTACTGCATAGCATAGCATAAGGCAGGTGTTCTATATGCATTGAATGAATGAGTGAATGAAAGCTGTTGGGCAATTGGGAAGTCACAGATGTTAGTTAACCATGTATCATATTCCTCTAACACATGTTTGACAAATAATGAAAGTAAACCTCAGACAGGTTAAGTCACATAGCGAGAGACCTGAACTTGAACCCACATCTGGATGAATCCAATGCTAGCTCTTCATTCTTCTACCATGGTTTATTGTCCCGATTTACTGGTGTTTCTTCAGAAAGGGTAGAGATGAAGGATCTGAGAATATCTACTGCCTCAAAGAGACAACACAAGAACCAAGAGAAAAGTCTGTGTTGGCATTGGAGGAAGTTTACTGGGGCTCTGCTAGGAACTTATGTCTTCATGATAGGCCACCTGAGGTCAAGCATAGAATGATGCACCTTCAGTTTGACTTCCTAGGATTTGACAAATTGGTGGATTATCTTTCTAAGGATTTTATTCTATTATCTCTGTGTGGGACAAAGTCCCGGCTCCTGATGGCTCTACTGGGAGCCACCAGACCAAGTCTATCCATCAAAGTAAATCAACATAAATCAGCTAGGGGCCCCAGTGAGATCAGAGGGGAGGATCCTGACTGCCCCTGTGCGAGAAGAGGGCAGTGAAGAAAGTATCTGTGCCCTTGGAAATGAGGTCAGAGGAGTCAGGCAGTAAAAGAGCTTCTCATTAGTTCCCTGGGCTACAATCCCGGTATATTCATTAAGTGTGGAATTATCCCAGAACTGCCATGGTCTATTATTACCTCTAAAAAGAAATCTGCCACTTAGATTTCACAGAAAGTTTGAGCAAGAAGACATATTAGAGTCAACTACTACAACTAATTCTACAATAGAGAAACAAGGCAAAGCAACTGAGATGAAGAGACTTTTGTTTATTTTCGTTCACTGCTGTATGCCTACTGCAAAGCATACAGCAGGTGCTCTGCATGTAGTAAATGAATGAAGGAACAAAGAGATGGGTAACACAACAGCTGCTGGGCAATTGGGAAGCCACAAGCATTAGTTAACCATGTATCCAAAGTTATGTGGCTTAAAAGCAAAGGAACAACCCCCAAACCTGGGATTCGTTCTTCTGTTTTCCTGCCCACTGATATGATACTCTTTAGACTGCTCTGTAGTATAAGCAACCTAAGGGAAGACTTTTGCATTGGGGGACTTTCTTTGGAGAAGATCCAGATGTCCTAGCTGGGCCCTGGTTAGTTCTTATGAGAGGGCTCTCATAAAAGCCTGAGCCTGGCCATACCTTTCTCTTTGGCTTCCTGTTTAGTACTATTCTACATGTCACAGAGCTGGCTCCATGGTATTTGGACCTTTGGCTAACAACACTCAGATAAATAAACTTTTTTTTGTGGTAAATAACCTGCTTTGGATATTTCATTGCAGCACCAGCAAAGGGACTGCTACACCTGCTTGTGGGGGAAACTCCACAGTGACTCCATAGTCAGCACAGCCCTGGCTATCAGAATGCAGATGTCAGAGCCAGATGGCCTGAGGTCAGATCCACATCCTCACTTAAGAGCAGTCTTTGGCCTCAGTGTCCTCACTTGATAAACAGGGATGGTAACGATGGCATCTACATGATAGGGGCGTGAGAAGTGAATGGTTTTCATCTGTAAGGAATTTAGGATCATTCCCCACCACATAGAAGACCTTTTATATGTAACAAGGATTGTCCTGTGCAGAGTCTTGGTTTTGCTAGTCAAACAGGAAAGAAAAGATGCATGAGAAGAATAGCAGAGCCAGGGGCCTGAATCCTGGGGCCTGGAGTCCCTGGGATTAGAGACCCACATTCTTTGCTGTGCTCCAGACCCTCCTCTTGCTTACACTTCCAAGAGTCTAAAGGTTTGCTAAGTGCCAATTGCTTTTCTACATTTCATGTAGTTTTCAAAAACCATGCTTGCTGCTTTTTGTTTTGATTCTAAATGTAGTGCACGTCCTTCATCAAAGGCTTTACACATAAAAACATGCAAAGAAGAAAACAAAAATTATACTCTACTTCTTAGAGACAACACAGGGAACATAGATTCTTTCTAGCCTATTGTCTGACACCCATACATGTCATCCGAGAAAAGGATATTTCCAAAGTGGACCCCAGGACTCAAGCGGAGGCTGCGGGGCAGCGTGTGCCCGTGCCATGCTAAGCCTTATTGTGATGCAGTTACCATAAAGTAAGCATGTACTCCGTGATGAACGTGCCAGTCAGGCTTAAGGAACTGAGAAGGGAAAGGCAATCTGCTGCCCCTGTTGGAGATAAGATATTAACGATCGACTCACATCTATCCTGGTGCTTCAAGTCAGTAGGGGACAGAGATCATCTCTTGAGAAGAAAGTTGGCACCAAAGGGCCTCATGACAGCACATGTGCCTGGAAAAGGTTCTTGGCCAGCAGCTCTATGGATCTGCCAACTTTTGGATAAATAGCTGCCTGTTCACACAGCGAGGGGGGCAGGTCAGGATTAGTTCAGCATCAGAGAAGGGAAGCAGCTAAAGCTGCTTGGGGCCATTCTGATGCCCATTTAGGGAGGCTGCAGTGTCCGTCAGGTGGGACCCAGACAGGAGATGGGGGAGAAGCTCCTCTATGCCACTCCGACCCGGGGGCTGAGGGCTGGGTCCTCTCCTGCCTCTGACCTGGCCAGGCTTCTCACACTCTAAAGCCTTGCTCTCTAGGCACCGTAGTCACTTGGCTGTTACCTTCGAGATCCTTCTACATCACCTTCTGCTTCTCATGTGCAGTTACCTGTCCCAAAGGCTGATATTGACTCAGCCACTTCTTGGGACAACTCTACGGTATTGGCATGCTTATCATCCATCTTACAGGGAGGAAACTGAAACAAAAATCACTGGAGTAATGTACCCCAGTGACACATGGTGAGTGTTCAGGGCTGCCACATCAGTCTCAACAATCTAGCTTCACAGCCTGGCCTCTTTAACATCTCTTCTCCATGCTTTATGTGACCCTAGTGAACATCCCCTGGAAATGTTTCTTTAAGCCAACTTTAAACATTTGCTTTTTTAAAAAACCCACTTCACCATAATGTATAAGCACAATAGCCACAAAATCATGGATTAGATTGGTTAATTACATGAAATCTTGTGCATGCATAAATGATCAATACTGATGCTCAGATTGTTTCTACTTCTAAATGGCCCAAAAGAATTTTCCTGGTAGATCATAAATTGACTTTGGAAAATGCTGGTTCTAGGAAGTGGAGAAAGACTCATCCTCACCTACATAAAATAATTCTTTTTCAAGCTAGCAGGTATTTCCTTTTTCACTTGTGCTTGCCAAGAACTTAAAGCAGCAGGCCTCTAAAATGCAGCCACTTATCATGGGGTGATGAAGGAGTGCAGCCTTAAAGTCAAAGGGACCAGACTCAGTCCTGGCTCTGCTCTTCACTACCTATGAGGTCTTGAGTGAGTTACGGCAGGTCTCCATGAGTTGTTTTCATCTCTACAACAGGACAACACTTGCCAAGTGAGGTTGGAATAAGATAACATACTCAGAAGCAGCCAGCTCAGTGGCCTTCCTGTGCTCAATGAAAACACTCAGTCCCCCATCCCATTACTGCTGTCTGGGTTTTGTAAAGGTGGGGAAACAGAAGGGCATTCTTTCAAAGCCAATACTGAGGTCCTGAGGATGACACGGCACAGCCAGCACTTTGATACTGGTGGCCAGACTCTCATGTCTAGGGACTGACAGCTACAGCACAGTGTCCTGGTGCTGAACACAGAAGCCTGGCAATGCCGATGGAGGTGGAAGAGTCGGATGGAGCCAGATGTCCCAGAAACCTCTTCTGCCTGAAAAAACAGGTTGCTCCTTTCCATCTCCCTGTGGGGGACTGGTTCCCACACACTGAGACCTGAGCAGGCTGAAGAGATTTCAAAATCTTTTCTGAGCCTCTGAAGCATAGGCTGGAAGTTCCACGGATGATTCCAGACTCCATTGCTCAGGCTGCAAGTAACTTTAGGGCATACTCATCCTCCATCCCCACTGAGACCACCTGGGAAATGATGACTGTGCTAAATGTCATTTAATATTCTTTTTTTGGGGGGGAAGCAAAGAGAAACACTGAACACAACTCTGTCCTTCATTTAATTACAGGAACATCCAGGGCCAATTTGGCAGCTGTTAAAATGCCAGTTTGCCCTTATGCCATCTTTGCTCAGCAGGAGTCCAGACTGGCTGCTGGAGGCTGAAGATGAAGACAGAGGTCAACACTGCTATCAGGACTATGCGGTCCCATCTGCATCCCACTGTTTGCTTTCATTCCTCCTCATCTTTGTGTTTTTCAAGTTCTCTGCCTTTGCTACCTCTTCTTACAAGATCTGGTCCAGAGGCACAGGGCATCTGTGTGGAAAGGGACTTTGCAGATCACCTTGTTCAGTTGGTTTTCAAAGGGAGAAAATTAAGCTCAGAGAAGCAGAGTGGCTGCCTCAAAATCATCCAGCACAGTGGAGGAAAGTAGGTCTCACACACAGAGGGACCACTTCAAGCAGAAGTTAGGAACTTGAACTCTATGGCCACACTCACATGGGCCTCCATCCCAGCCCTAGTCTAGCTGTGTGAGCTTCACCAAGTTATTTTGTCTCTCTGATTTCAGTTTCTTTATCTGTAAAATGGTGTGACTCAGCAAGATGCCAAGAGTCACCACCAGAAGCCACAGAATTAAACCACAACAGCCATGATCATAACCATGACCACTACTGCCATCACCTCCACCACTACTGTCATCATCATGAGGAATCTGGGCTCTGTAGTGTCATGTGAACTGCTTGACCCAGCCACACCTGAGGTCACAACCAACATTTTAGTTATCTGACCCAATAACTTCTTGGGTCAGATACCCAAGCTAGTGTGAACTGGGCGTGTTTCATTTCCCACCAAGACAAGCTAGTGTGAACTGGGCGTGTTTCATTTCCCACCAAGACAGTTGGCCTGAATGTGTTATACATATCTGTGCTAATGGGAAGAGCATCCTCAATGCCAGAAGCGCCTTTGCTGTGTGAAGCGGCAAGGCCAATTACACAGTTAGGCGGACGAAATCAAAGGCATAGTTTAGAAAAATGATATGTGGGTTAGGGTGTGACTTCTCAACAGCTTGGGATGTGGAATTCACTGTTTGCTGTTGTTCCCCTCCCCCTTAGGACTACTAGGTAAAATGAGTCACAGATCCAGCCAGAACAACACATTCTCCAGCAATGGAAGAGAAAATCCAATCCCAGATTTCAAACTGATATGTTGAAGGGGACCATGTGGGAGAGGGGACAGGTGATGCCATAGTGGCCTGGTGAAGGAGGGCTTTGCGTAGACCTCAGTAGGCGACAGGCCCACTGTGGTGGATCTGTAGATTTTTAATGTGGATTTTTGTGGGAAACACTTCTCTATTTAAACAGAGCCATTAATTTTCAAACAAAATACCTGGATTAAAACCAAACACCAAAAGGACCAAACACAGCCCGTGAACAAAGAGCAATGACTGTATGAGCTGCGGGATACTCTGGAGCCAGCGTGGGGAAAGCGCAGATGCTGTGCCTCAAACTGACCTCTGCCAGGCGGAGCAGAGACACTGCTCATTTTAAGTGACCGATGTTATGGATTCAGTATGGGGTTTAGGTGCCCCCCTCATTCCTTGCTGACATCCTGGACAGCAGTGAGGGGCAATGGGGTGGGGTCAGACTACTGAGTTCAACTCAATGTTGATTTCTTCCACTGCACAGTAAATTCCTGAGAGCTTGGAGTGAGTTTTGTGCATCACTAAATCATTGCCTGGCCTGAAATTAGTACTTGAGAAATATATTATCTGATGCATGACTGGCCAACAGGATGCTCTGGGGCTATTATTTAGGTGCTGGGCCTCTGTTTCTCCATCAATGAAATGGAAGTTAAATCATGACTGTCTTAATCCAAGGGCTGCCCCACTGAAATATTACACTTCATGAATGTACAGGGCTAGAACAGTATGAGAATTACTTTTAATTATATTTAATTACTTCTTTGTCTTTGGATGCCACAAGAGGCCATTCTGGTCCTAATGCAGGCAGCCATTCAGATACAAGGCCTTGTGCCTCCTTCCCAACCTCCACGCTTCAATGGAAGGAAGCTCCCAAATTACTGCTCAGATTTTCCACTTATATTTTGCCCAAGGGAGGGGAATGATATGTTACCTTGCATTGTCCCGACCGTGTGACTTCAAGAAGTTCATATCTCGATATCGGGAGAGAAAGGCCACCAGCTGGTCATTTGTCCTGCAGGAAACAAATGGAGAGAGGGGTCAGAGACCATGGACACTTTGGGTCTGCACTGTTAACTCAGCCATGGAAACCAGGATTTGCTCCTGGTACCATTCTGCTTGACTTGCCTTCTCTGATCACCGCCGTGCAGCTGGGGTGTTTTCTTCATGAGTTTCTCCAGCCCTGGACCTACACCCCCCCACATGAAAATGGGCTGTGGATGTATACTGTCCCTTCCACATATCCCACTGAACCAGGAACTTTTTGAGCACAAACACAGCATTTTAGATGTTCTGGACTCTCTAGTACCCCACAGTGCTTAGTGAACAGAAAAGAGTCATTAGCTGAATGCCAAACATAGAACTATGTTTCTTGCACTAAGTTGGCCTGGGAATTTTGTCCTGTATCTCCCCACTGCTTGCCTGCTCTTATATCAAGGTTTCTTTTCAAATGTCACCTCCTCACACAAGGCTTTTCTGAAGAGGTGCCCCCATCTCATCCCATGACCCTGCGTATCACCACCAGAATGCGCTTGGTTAAGTTCCCGAGTGAGCTCCATGAGAACAGAGCCCACTGCATTTGTTCTCCAGCACATAATAGGTGCGGTGTTAATATGCGCTGAACAAATGAAGGAGCGCAGAGGGAGCTGGGTCTGGACTGGCTCCTCCAAGTGCAGACTGAACAATGAAGGCGCCCATGAATGAGCGACTCCCAAGTCTTCAATAACCACTGGGCTACTGATTGAGAGTGCTTTAAAAAATATGAAGTGCAAAGCAAACGGTGACATCGTTCTCGGCATTGTTATCCCAAATTTATCGCCATCAATCTCAGCACTAGCAGTGCAGTCACAGCTAATCAGCTTGTGCATACAGCTGTGACAGTATTTTAAAAGGCAGTCACACAGGCCTCCATCTGCCAGAAATGCAGTTGCCTCTTCCACTGAATAAACCCAAACAGGTAAATGGTGCTGATGTGACAGCTCCTTTATCACCACGCCGCTCCCTCAGGGGAGGCTTCCTCAGCAGGAAGGGGTTAACCATTGTTGCAAGTCGGGAGAAGCTAGGGAGGGGGGCGGGGTGGAGCAGAACATCTCTGGAAATAGAAAGGAGGCTGGACTTTTGAGAAGCAAAGCAGGACCGTGCCTTACAGTGATGCCCGAGCTGCAAGAACCAGCTGGGCTGTGTAGGTCACTGTGTGCCTAAGGTGTCACTTATCGGCTCCGAATGGTGGCCTTCTCCGAACTTCCCTGGTGGTTAGTTAAACAAGTCACACACATACACAGTAGGTTTTCCATGCATGTGTATTGAAGGGCTAACTGTGGATGTGAAGGGCACACAGTAGGTGTATAATAAATGCATGTCGCCCTGCTCTGTCTGCCTGCTCTCTGGCCTCCTGGTTCATTTCCCTGTGACTGCAGTCTCGCCACTCCGAGCCCCTGTCTCTCATTGGATAGTCGGCTCACGTTGACCAACTCATAATTCTGGTGGGGAGGGGGTGACACAAAGCGGTTCAGCGATGCTGCAGTGAGGATGAGTGCAGCTGATGTCCCGTTCTGTTACTGAAATAGACACCAACCCAAAGAGGCTGCGCTCCTGGCGGCAGCAGACGCCAAAGGACTGCATGTGCAAAAAGCTGGGTGGTGCTCTGCACAGCTCTGCAGAGTTCACTCCCAGGGACACCTGCACAAGGAGGCACCCCCTGTGGGGACTGTGTCCACTGGTGAGAATCCACCTCTAGGTCCCATGGCTTGCAGGAAGAGGGTCTTTAAGGACTGGCTGGAAGAAGTGGAAATGAAATCAGCCCCCACACAAAAAAATCCCAGCCGCGTCTCTTCCCTAGCCGTAGAGCGGCCTTCCATCTCTGCGTGTGAGCAGCGCTTGCTTACCCACCCCCGCGCGCTCACTGCGACAGTTCATTATTGTCATCCTGATGAATACAGGACAAGTTAACCTCTGAATGGGTCCCGGCAGCAGGAATAATAAGCAGGGGCCTCTCGGGCAGCCTTGGTGGGAGGACTGAAGGGGCCAGGCCGGGCTCCCAGGGTCAGCCCTGTGGGCTCCATTTGGCAACTCCAGAAAGCATCATTCAGGGCCTTGAGCTGGGGCTCTTTTCACATTTGACGCTTCACTGAGTCCCCATCTGACGAGGATGAATAGGCATTTAGCGAATTTACTTAGCGATGCTTCCACATGAAATCGTCTCAAAAGATGACATCTTGGGGAAGGGAGGGGCAGAGGAGGGGCTGGGTTTCCAGGCCTGGAGCTGAGGATAAAGCCCCTTTCAAAGCGAAGTGCTGTGTGCTTGGTTAGAGCGGCTGGTTGGGTGGGGTGAGGACATCCCTGCCTACCCTGACTCCCTGGGGTCTCTGGGCCCCTTGCCTTGTGTACATCTCTGGGATCCTTCCGTATAAAAATGCTTACTCTAAATGTTAGCGTCTAGCTTCCCCAGACCTTCTTGGAAAACAGCTAGGATTCGGCTGGGGACCAGTTCTCCTATTGTGGCTGTCAGATGCCCGTCGATAATTGCCTACCTAATATTTAGTTCTCTCCAGATAATTAGCAGCTTGTGCTCTGCTGACACTCTAACCTGCTCCTGTCTCGCTGACTAGCTCTCTCCTCTCCTCACACAGAGTTCTCACGCTTTCCTGGAAGAATCTTTTGCCAAACTCATCCCTGGGACCTGTCTTTTCATCAGTTTCCCTGTCCCTCCTGCTGACATGATTAGAAGTCACATCTCAGTTGGTGCCGTTTCCTCACCCTCCCAGGAATAACTGGGACCAGCAACCAGCACTGTAACCATCAGAGCCATAAGAAAACCATTGCTGAAATAATCAATCGATCAATCAATCAACCAATAAACAAATGTATGGAAACCATATGGGAATCTTGGTTGAAATGTGCAAATAAGAGTAATAAAATAATCTCCCAAATCACTGCCATTTATTGAGCAAGCCCTATGTTCCAGGCCTTGTAGCAGACCCTTGGCCCATTTTATTGCAACTGATGCAAACTTGTGACAGAACGCAAGTTTTGTTCTCATTTTATAGACTGGTGGCTGAGGGTCGGAGAGGTCAGCCTGCAGAAAAGTGCAGAAGCAAGATTGGGACTTGGCATCTGGCTTCCCATGTCACAGATGATGCTTTTCAATACTGAATGGTTTCTAAAGATGATGGAGACTGAATGAGTGTGCAAATGAATGAACTCCATTCCCAGGTGAGGAGAACACAAGCTGGTGCATTACGGCTTCCTACGTGCAGCCTGGTCTGCATTCCAGCAGCTTCAGCGTACTGCTGTTAGAAATGCCACATCTCAGGCCCCATGCAAGCCCTGCTGAGTTAACCTCTGCTTCTTATCGAGATTCCCGGCTGACAGTGTGCCCTTTAATGCTTAAAAGCACTGCCCTATGTCAGGCAGGAAGATCAGTAGCTAATTCCCCCTTTTCTGCCTTCATCTGCTCCCCATGGCCTCTTCTGGAAAGCCCAGACTGAGCAAGTTGCCTTCATCTCCATAAGCCTCAGGGGTTGGAGGATTAAATCAAATCACATCTGTAAGACCTGTGCAGGAACACCTGGCAGAGTAAGCCCTTGACAAATGTTAGCTGCTATTTAATAGTATTTTTTGCCATCATCAACAACAGATGCCTAAGACACTGAACTGGGGGAAGTGGTGTGGGGAGCCAACTTGATTTGAACTTGGGAAGGCTTTCTGCACACTAGATCTATGGAATGTTTTGCAGAGCGCTGAGTGGGAGGGGTCCAAGGCAAGATGCTGAGAAGGACTGTTCTAGAAGTACACACAGCCTGATACTGAGGCTGATAGGCTAAAGCCAGAGATGTGCACCGGTTGCTTACGAACCTCAGGATTCAGGATCTTGCTTCCCTGATGCCACTGGATGTGCACAGCCTTTACAGAGCCCTTCTGGACCACAGGGGACCTACCATTGTGACACAGAAATGCATACGATGGGTGGGGCTGGGCGCTGCTGCATGGGTAGCTGAGGAGGGCAGGCCAGAGACACCTGCTGTCAGAATAGACTAGGCATTTCTTAAAAGTCTTATGTACCGATCATTCTGATAGTTATTTCATGTGTTTATTTAACATAATGATACTTAGCTTTGTTGCTCAGTTACCCACAATTGTTCCTACTTGTGATACTCCTTCTTCTGGGAAGTTCTGGGAATACCGTCATGTGCTTGCCTGGCTAAGAGCTTAACCATATTTAAGTGTTTATATTCAGTAATTAAACACATTCATTCCCATTTCCATGAGATCATCACCACCATCCATTTCTAGAACTCTTTTCATCTTTCAAAATGGGAACTGTCTTAGCTACTCTTCTCTCATTGCTGGGACAAATACCCGACACTCAAAATGAAGGAAGG
>NDGN011446671.1:0-13859 GCA_002564285.1 Tympanoctomys barrerae
ATGTTTGGATAGCAGTTTGCAAACGGTAAGCGTGCTGCCGAGGCTAGCAACAGCCAGCTGGCTTTCCTTCCGAGAATACTACGGCACTGCTTCTGTCATGCAGACATCTTTGGGAATTGCTGCTGCAACAAGCAAAATAGACCCCAGAGAGAGAAATCGGTTAGAACCCAGAGATCCGGGCTGTGAGGTCACACTTGCCACCAACCGCTAGGTGGCTCTTCTCTGAGCCTCGGTCTCTACCACAGGGAAGAAAGAACGTGGAATAATTCATGCCCAAGGGCCCTCTCGCTTCTGGCGACGTGACTGGGCGAGTCTTGATGGCTCCTACAGGGGAGCTTGTTGCATTCAGGCTGGTCATGTAACATAGAATCAACTATTTGAGACTTTGCTTCCCTCGTGCAATTTATCCAGAACACACTGGCCAGAAAACAAAATTTGGATGGAAAAATGTAAACCTTTGATTGTACAAAGGTCTTTTTGATATTCATTAATATACAATAAGAAACATACCTAAATGTACGTGTTATATTTATTATTGAGAAATATCAGATGGAAAATATAAATCTGGTCAATCCCCAACTATATATTTCATATATGCTACTTCACTCTTTTGCATGCCCTAGGATATAGTAGGTACTCAGCAAAGAAAATTTTTGATTGAAAACATAGCCTATAGTGGGAAAGGGGAACTGCCGAATGGACTCCCAGCTGACCTATAAGACTAGTTGTTGCATTTATGGTAGTGTCCTGGTGAAGTTTTTGTTGTTTTCTTTGGTACTCATTCAGTCTCTCTAGGTGAAGAGAACTTACGCTCTCCTAGCTATCCTGCAGCAAGATCTGTGCAGTGAAGAACAAGGCCTCCATCCAACACCCCTGTGAGTGTTCTTTTTCTTTCTTTCTTTCTTTTTTTTTTTTTTCAGAACCAGGGACTGAACTCAGGCCCTTGCATTTGCCAGGCAAGCGCTTATTCTACTGAGCTATCTTCCTGACCCTAGTGAGTGTTCTTGAAGCAGTGTCCAATCAGCTACCTTCACATAACTAGAGACCCAGCCAGCATCTTCGCTACAACCTCCAGGGGAGACCCAGAGCCACAACCAACCACCTAAGCCATTCCAACATTTCCACCCTTCAGAAACTTTGGCATTGTTAGTACTAAACTTTGGATTACTTTATTAGGCAGCCATAGGTGAGCAATCGACACGTAAGTGAATGATCATAAATGTGTTGCCTAAGTAAGAAGCCAAGGAATGTCAATACCAAGGCACCTTGCTTTTTCCCTCCTTTAAATTCTCCAAGTGCTTCCTCTTTTGATTGTGTCAGGACACAAAATTCCACGGGTTGTTTTGCGACAGAACTGCCAAAAAGGGCAATGAAGATACAAGGAAATACGATGTGATCCAGTTCAGATCGACTTAGAGACGTAGGTGCTCCAGGCAGCTGGAAGAAAAGTTCCCACACATCGGACTGATGGAGAAAAACAGGCTTCCTTCTCTCCTTTTCCACAGTTACGATAAGCTGCCAGTCTTCTTTTCCTTCTCTTTATAGGGCACAAAATTGCTTTCCCTGTTCCTTCCTTTTTGCTTAAGGGGAAAAAAAGGAAAATGTACCATTTTTAGCAGCAACAATGAGCTTCAGAGTAGGCTGTGCTATCTAGGAGAAGCAGAGGCATTTCAATCAGGGATAAAATGATTTCTTTAAGGATAAAGAGCCAAATATATCTCAAGTGAAATTTTCTAGGAAAGGAACATATTTTGTATCTAGCTCCCAAGTCAGCTCGTTGGCTAGTCCAAAACTGGGCTAACGGTGGCATCTTTTTCAGACTATCTTGACTAGTTTGATTGATTTCAATGTAGCATAAATAAGTTGAAGCTTGAGGGCTAAAACCTGTAATATTAAAAAGAACACTGACTGCTTTATTGTCAATTAACCCCCTAATGTAGAATGGTTCCAAACATTACAGAAGCGTATTATATACACATGCAGCCCACTATACTTGGTGATCACCAAGATCTCTTTTAATCAGAGGCCCAGACTTTTTTTTTTCCAAGCCTTTGCATCTTGTTCCTCTACCCTTTTGTTAGTCAGCTTTCTATTACTACCATAATATATCTGACATACTCAAGTTAAAAAGAGGAAAGGTTTGTTTTGGTTCTTAGTTTTTGAAGCTTTGGTCCTTGAGGCCAAAATCCCCATTGCTTTGGGGCCTTGAGACAGTGACAATGACAAAGATAGAGACAGAGGCAGAGACAGAGACAGAGACAGAGACAGAGACAGAGACAGAGACCCTCCTCCCACAGCTTCCCTTGAAGACATGTGCCCAGGTCCCAGTGCTCAGTGACTTAAACCTAGGCCCTCTCGCTTAAAGGTTGCACCATCTTCCAATAGCCCCTAGCTGAGAACCAGCCTATATAACACATGGGCCTCTGGGAAACATCCCAGATCCAGAGAACAGATACCATCTCCCATTGTGACTTTCAGGTTTTTCCCTTTCTGCACTGTGTCCATGAGCAGGGAAAGCATACAGAGAAGTACATGTTAGAAGAGTCCTAGACCAGGATTTGAAGGAGTACGCATCATTCACACCTATATTTTATTTGCTAAAATCAGTCCCTTGGCCCCCACTTGACCACAGGAAGTATGCTGAGGAAGAAGGGAGCCAGGTTCTGCAATGTCGAGTCAGCCACAGCCACAGATTACCTCTTGCACTGCTTCTTTCTGGACCCATTCATGCCCTTCCTTGTACCCCACACTCCGTCCACTCTGCTCTCAGAGAACCTCCCCCCATAATATTATGCTCAGTTTTTGCTGTGTATGGATCTATTCTTCTGCTACTCCCTTAGCAACTGGAGAGCAGAAAGCTTTTTTTTTTTTTTTTTTTTTTGGTATGTGCATAACAGTACATAGTAAACTATAGCCACTTGTTTTAAAAAAAACAAGGAGATAGGTTAAAGGATGAGAGAATTTTACAGTAAGAACAAATGAGAGGATTCAATGTGAAAAGGAAATACAAAAGAATGGTATGGAAGCTCTTCTGTTTCTACAACGCCCCCCCAAAAAGGTTTAAAATCTTGATATAGTCTGATAATGGACAATATGAACTCTGCCTTCAACATACACTAGGTTTTTGAAGTACCTAGTGTATATTGCCAGGATGACAACAGAGAAAATTGGACCTGGAGAGGCAAATGGCAGGGAGGTAAATGCTGGCAGAATTTAAGAGAATACAGTGACACATGCTCTAAAGTTCTCCTACTGTTCACCCTGCCCTTGATTAGCAATCTGTCCTTGCTAAATCATTTCATCTTTCTGTGCCCCAGATTTCACGCCTATGAACTAATGGTGCTGGACTAATTTGTCTCTCATATCTAGGATTCTAAGATTCCTTGAATCTGAGATTCCAAGCCACCTTATGATGTAGCTAGCCACCCCTCACTGAAAGCCTCTGAGCCAAAATAAGATGGCCCTAATTCCAATAGAACAGCAGTGCCGGTGCTGTCTGCTAAGCACTTACTTGCATATGGAAGAGATTCTAATATTTTCTCCATTTAATAAATAGTGAAACTGATGCTTACAAAAGTTAACTTCATGAAAGTTGCTGAGAGTGGAACCAAGCTTCGGGCCATGGCAGGTGGTTTTTTCCTGTGTGCTGAACTTCTGTGTTCAGACTAGCAAATTTTATAATTAAAAACATTGTGTGATTCATCTTGGAAGGAAAAAGAAGAAACTTCTGAGAAAAGCAACCTTTTACATTTTAATATTTTAGAGCTTATACAATGGTCTCCCTTACCCATGGAGAGTACATTGCAAAGCTCCCAGTGGATGCTTGAAACCATGAACCCATGGGTCTAACAAACCCTATGTGTTTTTCCTATGCATACATACCTACGATTAAGTTTAATCATAAATTAAGCATACTATGAAATTAACAATATCAACTAATAATGAAACAGGAAAATTAGAACACTATGCTGTAATAAAATTGCTAGCATGATTATTCTTGTACTCTGGGTTCATTATCAATTAAAATCAGGGTTACTTGAACATAAGTACCATGGTGCTACAACAGTCAATTTAATAAGAGGGGGTGACTAAGTGGTTAATGTTCTAGCCACTTTCTCATCCCAGGGACACATACCTGATACCCGCACCTCAAAGGAAGAGATGTTTATTTTGACTCACTGTTCCAGCCTCTGCTTGGCTGACTCTAAGGCAGACATGGAGTGCTTGAAGAGTCTTGTGGAGGAAAGAGAACAGTCTGGCAGCCAGGAACAGAGAGAGAAGGGAGGAGCAAGGAGAGAATGCACTCTTACAGGCCACGTCTTCCAGGGACCTGCATCTTCTGTCCATCTCCACCTCCTAAGGCAAGTCAGGTCTACAAGCCCCATAGTCTGATCTTCTTCCCAAAGCCCCAGTTCTGAGGTTATGAGAGTTGAGGAGAGATTTTGGATCTAAACCATAACAGGTCACATAGACAACATAAATAGTGCCATCTCTGGTAGGATATAATTTTATCAGAATACTTATGCCCACAATGTAAAACTTATTAATTATTTATTTCTGTATCTTTTTCATTTGAGATGTTTTGACCATGGCTAACTGGAGCTAACTGAAAACATGGAAATGAGAAATGATGGATAAGAGGAAAGCACTAGAAGTGCATCCAGTTATCGAGCAGGCTCCTGTGTGCCTAGGAAAGCTTTTTCAGGGGGGAGGAGATGTTCTTCTGTCTCTCAACCAAAGGAAATCTCAACTGCTTCAGAAAGTCTTCTGGGTGTGTGGAGCTGCCAAGGTTTAACTGATAACCACCAACGTTAATTGATGGGAAATAGAGAGAAAATCTGAGACAGTGCTGTTTCAGCGGGGCTTTGTTGGGCTTGAGGCTGTCTTAATGAGTAGCATTGCCTTTTGAGGGAGCAGCAACAAGAGGACATGACCGCTTATAATCCAAGAGGCTGCCTTGGGCCTGCATTCTGAAGGACCCCGATGACCTATAAACAACAGCAGGGGCTCATGAAGAGCCAAGATCTGCAGCTAGATCACCTGGACTCCTGTTCTGATGGAGTGACTTGGGGAAAGTGACCTATCCCCCTCGCTATCTCACCTTCCTCACCTGGAAGTAGAAATAGTGAAATAGGGAACCTTAGTGGGGTTATTAAAAAGATGACACAAGTTAAAACATGTAAAGTACCGATGAAAATGACAGGCACACAGTCAATACTTAATTTGGACATTTCTGGCAGGTTTAGTGATGGTATTAAATGCTTTTCTCATGACTTTGAACTAAGAATTTGGGGGGCTGTGTTCAACTCAAAGTCATAAATTGAAAGTGACACAGGTAGGGAGGTGAGAGCTCAGCAGCACAGAGCAGGTCCCGGTAGCCAGGGTTCTTCCAGATGCATTTGAACTCAGACATATAGGTATCCAATTGGCCATCCCCGCCCAGGACTGAGCCCTGACACCAGAAGGATTTGATTCAGAATCACAAGTTTAAACTTAGCCTGGGTAACATAGGAGACACTGTCTCATAATATAGAATGAAAAGGACTAGAGATGCAGCTCAGGGCAAAAGACCTGGGTTCAATTTCAAGGGGAAGAGAGGGTGGGGGGGGAGAAAGAAGAAGTAGAAGAGGTGGGGGAATGGGAGAAGAGAGAGAGAGAGAGACGAAGAGAGAGAGAGAACAAAGAATGAAAGAAAGAGAAGAAAGGGACAGTTTTTACCTGGTGAAACAGTTTATAATCCACCAGGGTGTTTTGCCTCCTAATGGTACATACAACTGGATATATAGCATTGCCACTGAAACTGTTTTTATCACCTTATGTAACTATAAGAAAGCCTGGGGATGTATTAATAAATATAGGGTTGACAGGCATGTAATGCAAAGTAATAGCAGGCATTACCCATAGTTATTAATGGAGGCCAGGTTCCAGGGACAGACGCAAAATCTTACCAGAGGGAGCTGGCCTACTTTATTATTTTTATGTAGGTTCAGATGTTGGCGATTTCTCAGGGATGTTGTAAAGTGATGCTTTATTTCATTGGTTATCCCTGTGGCACCCTGCGCCATCCCACTTCCTAAAGGAATATCAGCAAATAAACCAACAAATGGAAATACATTCTCTCCTCTCTCTCTGGCCCTTCTTTCATGGAACAGAATCAGCTTTCCATAGCACAGGCTCTGCTCTCTCAACCCACACCCTGATCCCCACGGGGAGTGAGTGCACTGAGATAAACTCCAGACATTTCAGGGCTGGACCACGACAGTTTTTTGAAAGTGTCACCGCAAAGGCCCACGTGGTAAAGCCTGGGCCTCCACCCCTTGGCACTGTCAGAAGTGATGGGGCCTGGCTGGTTGCTGGGGTCACTGGGGTTGTGACCCCGAAGAGGGTACCAGAGCCATCTCTGCTCTTTCCATTTTCTGTCTTTTCCAGCCACGAAGTGCTTGCCTTAATGTCTGCTCCATGTCATGTGCCACAGGCCCAGGACAATGAGCTCCATCAGTCATGAACTAAAATCTCCAGAAACAGGAGCCAAAACAAAGCTTTCCTCCTTATAAGTTCATTGTTTCTTGTATTTTGTTACAGAAACAGAAAGCTGACAAACACCACGGCCCCTTTGTTGTAAGTTACAGGTCGGGGCCGAAAGAAGCAACGAGGAGAAGACCTGATGTAGCTTCAGAGATCTCACTGAGATTGGTCTCTCTCCAAGTGAGCCCTGAGCCTCAGAAGCACCCCACATTTATTGAGGGGTAAAGGCAGACTAAGGAATGTGCATAATTACTGCAGACTTCCACCATTTGCCTAACACTAGGTTCACACAAATACTAGCCAATAACATCCCAAGCAAGGGATCAAAGGACAGGGCGCCTGCAGGAGAAGCTGTTATCTGCCACCTTAGATCCCAGCCTTGGGTCCCAGCTTGCCAGGAATTTGCAAACAGACAACAACTCTCCTCGGGCTCTGTCCATTGTTCCCTGCTCTCTTGGGACATCAGGATTTTGCCTCAACTCTATATGTCTACACGCCTTCATTCATTAAGGTTTAGTAAGAGCGAGCTGGGCTCCATGGCACCTGCCTGTGATTCCCAGTGACTTGGGAAGCCCAGGCAGGAGTACAGTAAGTTGGAGGCTAGCCTGGGCAACTCATTGAAACCCTGTCTCAAAAATGAAAAATAGGGAATGTTCAGTGATAGAGGGTCTTTGTGTTCCATCCCCACTAGTGAAAAAAAATTAGTAAGAGAGACCAGGAGCCACTTTGCACCAGCATGGGAGTGGACACAGCTCTAATGGTGAGCCTGAGTCAGGACAGAGTGCCTGTGATGTAGCAAAACTACAATCAGAGAATATGGGAAATATCCCAATGCCTCACTGTGGGAGCCTGGGTGCCAGGCTGAGACAGTCTCAGCAGGGCATAGATGCCAGGAAATCCAGCTGGCAGTGAACACAATCAGCCAGGCACAGGGAAATGCTCTGAAGCAAAAGGTAAGGAGGAAAAAACAAGGGTGGTCTGAACTAATGGCAGGAAAAACGCTCAGCCACACGATGTCTTCCGGGAGGAGCTCTGAGTCTGGAAACACTGCTGCAGCCATCAGCGGAACACTGGGTGTCCACAGCTTCTCATCCTAGCTCAGAGGCTGTGGCCCAACCTGTTCCTCTGCTCAGTCGCATTCAGAGTAAGCAGGGCAGCGAGCAGACCCTGGCCGGACATCGCTCCTAGTGCAGTCTGGCAACTTCTAGAGCTTGACCATGGCTTGGACATGCCCATGGACTGTACAAGCTACAGAGTTGGGGGCAGCCTGGTTTCCCAGCACCCCAATTCAGGTATGGAGAACATCAAGTTGGTGGGTTTGCAGCAGTCCCACTACTGGCAAATCTGCCCAAGCACTCATCTAAATCACAGAGGGACAGAGCTCAGCCCAGCCTCCTGACTGAGCTACACAGCTCTACTTGGACAGAAGCAGAGAAGAACTTTGGACTGAAAGATAAAAACAAACTCAAAACATTTTCACATCCCCCATTTTCTGGTAGCATCCAGCAGCAGCAGCCTGGAGGAGTTGACTGTCTCCAGTATGCTCTGGTATACACACCTCCACAAGCAGGAATGTCAGGCTTGTTTCCTTGCATCTTTCTTTGTACAGCGTGGGTAGTGTTTAGGAGGGTCTATGTAACTTTGTATGAATGTTAGCTATTGATTTTGCTTTGCTTCTGTAGTCCCCCCTTGTTTTGTTTGGTTCTGTCCTCCACATTCCTTTCACAAAGTTTTCACTGTGGGTTTCTGCTACCTCATTAAATCAATTCAATTTTCCTGTGTCTCCTTTTATTTTCCATTTATGTTCTCTCCTCTTGTTCCTTCCCTTCCCTTCTTGTACTCTCCTCCCCCTTCTTTCCTTGTTCATAAATATTATCCTTAAGGGCTTTTTCTTTCTTTTTTCTTAGCTTGTTCTACATTATGACTTTTCCTGGGTTAGTGAAAGAGAGTGGAGAACTTTTTAAATGAGTTTTAAATTATATGTGCGTATGTGGTTGGTTCTTCAGATGTTGACATTATTGGTGGTTATGTTTTCTGCGCAGAGCAATGCTGCAGATTACACTTAGCACACTGAGTAGGCTGGGTGGGTGCTTTCATAGTAGTGCACACCCACAGCCCACGGCCCATGCAAAAAGAAACCCACTTACTGAAAACATCCCTACACAACAGTGACAGTCATTCATCCCAACCCATCTGCAAACTTCAACATAAACACACAACAGTGATATCAAAACAAGGCAATAATGAGACTTTTCCAAAATTTAACAACTCCCCAAATCCTGATCCTAGAGATGTTGAATTTTAAAAACTGATAATTAAAAGGATCAATGAAATAAAAGAACACACAAATAAATTGTTGAGTGGATCAATTGTTAAAATGGTAGCAGAGCTCAAAGAAGGTAAAAATAAACAGCTGAATTAAGGAACAAAGTGCAGATCTTTGGAGTAAAAATATAGAGGTTCTGAAAAAGAATCCAACAGAAATCCTGGAAATAAAATCCTGAATTAGTTCAATAACAACCTCAATTAGAAGTCTCAGCAGTAGACAGGATGAATCAGAAGAAAAGAAATAAGGACCTGAAGACAAGGTTGATGTACTAGAATACTGAGATAATAAAAAAAAAAAACAGGAATAAAAAAATGAAAAGCACTCTGCAGCTGTAAAAGAGAAAATGTAAGATTCATTCACAAGGAGAGCACCGAAATATAATCACATAATTCTTTTATGTTAATGGCATAAAAAAGACTTATTCACTAAAATTAAAGCATAAAATTTCTCCTATTCTGTGCTTTTATGGGGAAAGACTTGGGTACCTAAGTGTGCAGGTATTTAGAACCTCAAAGCAAACTTCCCCAGAAAATCATCCCTCTGCAGAATGTAATTTTTTTTTAATTCAAAACAAAAAAAAGAATGTTAAATGTGGTTAAAGAGAAACAGCAAATCACTTTGCCATCTGATGATGGTGAACTCATTGGAATAACAATTGATTTCACAGTAGAAACAGTAAAGGCCGGGAAAGTTTGGAATGATATACTTCAAACCTGAAAGAAAATAATTGACAGCCCAGAATGCTATGTCCTCAGGGCTATCCTTCAAGATTGAAGAAGAAATTAAGACTTTCCAACACAAACTAAAGAAATTTGTGACAAACTAAACCAGGATTGCATAAAGTATTTAATGGAATCCTAAATATAGAAGAAGACACAACCACAGGAAACACAACCAAGGAAAAGAATAAATCCCATTGGGAAAGTAGATAAATGAATAAAAATCAGGAATGAATCGAACACTAGAAAAACAACAAAATGACAGAAACCTATACATACTTTTGAATAGTAACATTTAATGCTGTATGTGGTCTTAATTCTCCAATTAAAGACAGAGGTTAGTAAATTTAATCAAAAATAAGACCCAATTATATGCTGCCTACAGAAAACAAAGAGCATACCCTCCTGCTAAGATAAACACAGACTGAAAGGCTAAAACATTATACTCCAAGAATGTAGGCCCTGAATACAAGTAGCTATTCTGAGAACTGAAAAAGTAGACGCCAAACTAAAATTTCTCAGAAGTGAAAAAAATCCCTAGATATTGGTAAAAGTCACACTTCACCAATAAGAGATAACATAAATATGCGTGCACCAAATGTTAGCACTGAATTTCAAAAAGAAACACTACTTGACAAAAAGGTTGAAATAAAACCAAATATGTACATCAGGGAGGATTTCAACACCTCAGGCTCACAGATAGGCTAACCATGTAAAAAAATCAACCAAGAAATGCTAGCGTTAAATGACACTGTAGATTAAATGGACTTAACAGACATCTATAGCATTCCGTCCTTACCAAGAGAAGGTACATTCTTTTCTGCAGCCCGTGGATCTTTCTCCAAAAAAAGGTACCATGATTTAGACTATATAGCACACCTTAATAAATCTAATAAAGTAAGATAACCTCATGCATCCTATCCAACCACAAAAGAATAAAGCTAGAAATCAAAAGAAACCACAGAAACTACACAAATATACAGAGATTGTATAAATCTCTGTGATATTGAAAATATCTTGGGAGAAATTTTAAAATTCCTAGGATCAGTCAATAATGGAAACCCAACAGAATTCTTTGACACAATAAAAACAGTTGCATCATGGAAGTTTATATCAACAATTCGTAGGAGAGATACATCAGAGAGATAGAGCAAGAGTGAGAGAAAGAGCAAGATCCCTAATAAATTCCTTATAGATCCATGAAAGAACAAGCCAACCCCCAAATTCAGCAAAGGAAAGATGCAACCAAGATCTGAGTGAAAGGTCATGAAATAGAGAATAAAAGAATAATACGAAGGACCAGTGAGTCAAAGACAAATCCGCTGCCAAATCATGGTGCACTGGATAAAACTGAACACATTTCCTTGAAAATCAGGAACAAGACAAGGGTGTTCATGTTCACTAAACCTGTTCAGTACAATACTTAAAACTTTAGCAAGGACAAATAGACAGGAGAATAAATAAAAGAAATGCAAATAGAAAAGGAAGTATTCCAATACTCCTGTCTGAAGATGATATGGCCCATTATATAAAGGATCCTACAGATTCCATCAAAATACTTTTATATTTGATGACTGAACTCAGAAAGATAGCTGGATACAAAATTAACATAGAAATATCAATAGCTTTCTTATAAACCAATAATGAATCCCCTAAGAAAGAAATCAGGAAAACAATTTCATTCACAATAGCTTTAAATATATATATACCTAGGAATAAACCTGGTCAAGAAAGTAAAAGATCTCAGTAATGAAAACTATAGAATGCTGAAGAAAGTAATTGAAGACATTAGAAAATTGAAAGACCACACTAGCTCATGGATCAGCAGAAGTGATATTGTTAAAATGGCCATATTACTGGGTGGGGGATATAGCTCAGTGACATAGTGCCTTCCTGCAAGCACAAGGTCCTGGGTTTGACTCCCTGTACTATCCACCCCCAAAAAAGGCCATATTTCCCAAGCAATCTACAGGTTCACCATGACCCCTATAATGATACCAACAACATTCTTCACAGTATGAAAGTAATCCTAAAATTCATTAAAGACCAGAGTATAAAGAAGGAACATAAAAGACCCAGAATAACCAAAGCAGTTCTGAATAAAAGCAACAATACTGGAAGCACTGCAATACCTGATTTCAAATTATGCAATAGGGTCATAGTAACAAAGTCAGGATAAGCCAGATGCAATGGCACACACCTGTAATTCCAGCACTTGGGAAGCTGAGGCAGGAAAATCACAAGTTTGAGCCCAGCCTGGACTACATAGTGAGACTAGTTTAGATTACATAAAAAGACTGTCTTAAAAAAAAAATCAGTATGGTACTGGTGCAAAAACAGACATGGGCTTCCACTCCTCTACAATAGAATAGAAGAAAATATACTCTAGGGCCAATGAGGTAGCTCAGCAGACTAAGAGCCTGTTTTGGAAAGCTCAGGGACCAGGATTCAATACCTGGTCCTTCACGCCACACCAGCCCTACCCTCAGGGAGTGCTGAGCCAAGCCAGTGAAGGAGTCCAGGTGTGGTGGTGCACACTTGTAATCCCAGTGCTGGGGAGGCTGAAAACACGAGGATCACTATGAATCTGAGCTGCATAGTGAGACCCTGTACAAAGTACCTAAAGGAAAAAGAAAAGAAAAAAGACGGTCTAATAAACCTAACCAACTCCAGCCATCTGATTTTTGCCAAAGGAGCCCAAAAAACATACTGCAGAAAAGACAGCCAATCTTAATAAATGATGCTGGGATAGCTGGACATTCACACACATAAGGTTGAAGCTAGATCCTTATCTATCCTCCTGTAGTAAAAGAAAATCTAAGTCAGTCAAAAATTTCAATATAAGACAAGAAAGTTGAAACTTCTGGAAGAAACCATAGGGAAAACAGTTGAAGCCATAGGCACAGGCAAAATTTCCTTAATATAACCCTAACAGAACAGGAAAAAATATCAAGAATCAAAAATGAGAATACATAAAATTTTAAATCTTCTGTGCAGCAAAGAAAACAAGCTACAGAGTGAGAAGATAACCTACAAAATGGGTGAAAATTTCTACTAGATAGATACAGTATTAATATCTATAATATAGAAAGAACTCAGAAACTTACCACCAAAGAAGTCTAACCTTAGAAAGGTAAATGAATTGAACAGAAAATTCCCAGAAGAAGTGAACATGGCCAACAAGTGTTTGAAAAAAGAATGCTTAATTTCTTTAGCAGTTCAGGAAATGCAAAGCAAACCTACATTGAGATTCCATCTCACCCCAGTCAAATCGCTATTATCAAGACTACAAAAGTGGTGAAGGGAGGAGAGGAAATTGGGGGGAAAGGGAGGAATCAAAATATATCATGTATTGGTATAAATTCCTTATCATGAGTATGATCGTTATGTCTATCTAAAATGTGCCAATAAACTTAGTTTTAAAAACTAAAATGTAAGGGCTGGAGATGTAGCTCACAGGCAGCGTCTTCCTGGCAAGCATGAGGTTGTGAGTTTGATTCCCAGAACCAAAAAAGTAAATAAATAAATTACATTTCTCTATTTGCAAAAAGAAAAAAAGACTACAAAAATGATGCGTGCTGGTGAGAATGTGAGGAAAAAGGAACACTTCCGTTCTGCTGCTGGGAAAGTAAATTAGTACAGCCACTGTGGAAATCAGTAAGGAGCCTGCCCAGGAAACAAAATAATATGTCACAGCTATACCACTGCATGGCATGTTCTTAAGAGATTGAAGAAAGTGATATATATGATACATACATCATGATAATGCTTCATGCATCCATGTTGATAGCATCACAACCCACAATAACTAAGCTGTGGGAACAGCCATCATGCTCATGAACAGTTGAAAGGATAATGAAAGTATGCTATACATACATAAGGGAATATTATTCAGCCATGCAGAAGAACAAAATCATTTAATTTGCATGGAATTGGGTATAACAATAGACCATCATGTTAAGCAAAATAAGTCAGTCTGAGAAAATTCAATATCCTTTTTCTCTGCAGGTCCTCCAGCATTTCTTATTGGCTGACTTCTTTATGTTAGCCATTCTTTCTAGGATGAGATGGAACCTGTGTTGTTTGCATTTCTTGAATGATCAGTGATTGGTGAGAGTGCAGACTGGTACAACCACTGTGGAAATCACTGTGGAGAGTCCTTAAAAAACTAGGATTGGGGATCCCATTCAAGCCAGCTGTTCCCCTTCTGGAGATTTTTCCATAAGAACTGAAAACCTCATACCACAGTGATATATGTGCACCCATGTTTACAGCAGCACAATTTG
>NDGN011446683.1:0-13902 GCA_002564285.1 Tympanoctomys barrerae
CTTAGCTCATCAATTTGCCAAAGGAGGTTATTACTGGTAGCCCCTCTGCACCAATTTACCCTCACAAATAGGCTGAAGCACTGGGGAGTGTTCTGGTTTCCTCCTGAACCAAATTGCCTCTATCCCCACCCTCTTGTCCTTCATTAAAATGGATCCACCTCTCTTGATCTCTATACTTTTCCAGATTAGAAAATCATTGTTTTTCTGGGTTCTCATCATTCATGTCCCCAGAGATGTGCTGAGAGGGCCTAAATGCCCTCATCTGTCAATCAGAATGTGGTGTTAGTTTCAGATTTCTGAAACCAGGCCTGAGGTACTATGCTGAAATGGGAGTGGTGGAGTGGGGGCAGGGGAGGGCAGGGGAGAGAGTTTGAACAGAGCCTGGGAGAGAGATAAAAAGGCTAGAAAAAGACCTCCTTGGTTGAATTTCTCTTAAACAAGCAATGCCAGTTGCTGCTCAATTTGGCTCTTTCTTGATTGCATATTTATTTGTTGAGTCCAGCTTGAGGGTGGCTGCTGGTATTTTTCCTGCCAGTAAAAGGATCTTTCTCTGGGGATAACAGAAACTCAGTTGCCCCTTGAGCTTCCTTGGTTATGCCAAGTAGGGACAAAAGAAACATAAAGCTCAAAGAAAAGCATCAGCTAATACTCAATAAACATTTAATGTAATTCTGGTACTATTTTAAATTGTGTCAGTAAATTTCATCTCTACAATAATCTTATCAGAAAGTAGCCTTACGATTCTAGTCTTATAGAGGAGTCATTGAGACTTGACTTTAGGTAATTCACGCTTACAAAGGAAGCCAAGTGGCGGAGCTAGGGTTTGATCCAGCTCCAGGAAGATGCCCTCAAACTTCTACTTTTTCTTATGAATAGTGAGACTACTTGAATATCAATCCAGAGGAAATTTTGAGGCATTGATCATGCATGCTGGGCCCATAAACTGCCTGAAATTGTATCCCAAACTTAATGTGTGCAGAAAAAAGTTCATTTTCCAAAGGAGATATCTATTAATGAATATTGAAAAGACTCTGTGATCAGTTCCAGAAATGGTCAAGAATTATCGATTAAAGTCTAGTCTTCTGTAGATGAAAATTGAGGTTTCTGGAGACAAAGTAATATGGGGAAACATTTTTGGAGAGATTATCACCAGGCCTATTTGTGGATTCAACTCTGCCAGTACTAGCTGGGTGACCTTGGACAAAGTTTCAGAATCTCAGGTTTCTCCACCATCCTTGGTCACTATCTTAAGAGTTATTATGGAGGCAGAGAATACTTGTAAAATACATAGCATCAGGTATGGGAACTCACTGGTGTTTTAGTGTACCCTGGGGAGAAATGGTGATAGGAATGAGGAAAAAATAGATAAGAAGACAAGAGTTGGTGGCCCATACCTGATTGGCAAAGGAACCTAGAACAACAGTAGGGGCGTGTATTTATACCTTTGCGAAGTCGGTATTGGGAGACACAAGATTGCCCAGCAACTGATAGCTGAAATTGATCAGGCAGAATGTTTACCTCAAGACTTAGGTGGCTTGATTGCTTTGGGCCCTGGCCTTGTCCCGCCCTCCCACACAGGATCAATTTCCAGCTGCAGCAGCTCTCAACAATCAGCTGCTCCCATTAATCACATGGGATGTGATTAATAAACACTGGGTCTTCTGCACTCTTCTTTCTCTTTATATATTATGCTCTGATAAGTCTAAGCTTTATAAATCTTTCTATTATTCTATATTGTTTTCTGTATCTTTATTTACTTAAATTGTACTTTAAAAATATTCTCTTTTCTGGCTGAGAATATAGCTCAGTGGTCTAAGTGCCTATCTGGCAAGCATAAGGACCTGGGTTTGATCCCTTGTATCACATGCTGTGCCACCATGCCAGCCACCAAAACTGGATGAGGTGGCACATGCCTGTAAACCCAGCATTGGGGAGGCTGAAATAGGATGATCTCTGAGTCCAAGCTGCCTAGTGAGACCCTGTACCAAATACATACATACATACATACATACATAAAAATTTAAACAATACTCTCTTCTTCTGAGCAAGATTTTTGCCCACATTTCTTAGGCCTTATGTCTTAAGAAGAAAGGCTTCTCCATGCATTTGTTTCATGAACATAGTTTTCCACCAAAGCAGCCCCTGTCCATCCTCTTAGGGCTTTGCTTGTTTCCTGTTGGTTAACACTCTGGGTGAAGACTTAAGTCTACAAGGCAGGTTCCTAGCTTGTAAAAGGGAGAGAGGTGAGTTGGAATCAATACAACAAAAGACAGAGCGGTTAGTTGGGAAAAGGGCCACAAAGACTTGAACTAAGTCTGCAGGCCAGGTACATGATGGTGAGATTGCAAGAAGAATACCACAGAAAGGTGCCTTTTTGATGCTCTTGGTTTTTTACCACTCTGAAGAATGCATGTTCGCTCAGGGCTCCCTTGTGGAAAGGCCAAGAGTCTATAGTTGCACTAACACAGTTAGTGGGACCCCACAAGTAGCCAGTGTCTCTGCTCACCATTGAGATCTTGCACTGGAGCAAGTGGGGCTGGGCATTAGTTCTACTGCACATTCCTGTGTATCAAGGCCCTTTCTAAAAATTGATAAGGATGCCACAGCCTTGAAGACCACAGTGTCAAGGTATCTAATACTTTTATATATTTTTGTTATGCTCACATATAAGGAAGAGAAAAACTCTGCTTTTTGTACTTTACTGGGATTACTGTGATGGAGGCAGATAGGATTATGGCAGATGTGCTAAGTGCATATGAAAGGGTTCTGGAAAGGTAAGTATTGGCTTGCGATTTGTCACTTTGGGGAAAGAAGGAAATTACAGTGACCAAAACACCACAGAACAATAGCTCCTATTAAGCAGATGAAGGGAGATGAAAGAAAAAGAGTAAGCATTGAAGTTCCTTGTGACCCCTAAGAGAGATTCCCGTTGCTTGTGGGGAACAAGGCCACCTAGGACTCCCAGACTCTGAGATGATGCAAGGCCCCACACCCGGGCCGAACAGATCCATTACAGTACACTTTTTTCCCCAAGGGAGAATCATGTGATAGTTGACTTAGCTCTTGGTTTTAGCTAGCAACTCTCTGAAGAGTGTGAGTGTATCAAGACGGGCCTCCCAGAGCTTTTGGTGGTTTGGACACATACACAGTAAAGTAAAATAAAAGTTAAGATGGTCAAATCTTTGAGGTTTTTTATGAGCTTAAGTGGGAGGTGATGAGTTGTTAAAGAATATGAACCCCCCCCATTTGGATATGTTTATGACTTTGGCCTCTGTCTTGTTTACTGTGGGTTTGATCTTCCTTGTACTTTTCACCAGTGACTATTACAGTGCTTGGCTTACACAGGCAATCAGAAAATGTTGGATAACTAAGGAGAAAGACCAAAGAAAGAAAGTCAAGGAAGATTCTGGCTTCTCTATATTTTTCTGCAAAAATTCCCGAATGCCATGTGAAATTTGAGCTCACAAAGATCTTGGGAAGCTGAAGAGAAGCCACAGGAATGTTACCCCTTTTAATTATAGGATGTTAAGCATGGAAGAAGTAAATCAGAATGATAAACTGAAGCCCTTGAGCTGTAACCCCTCATGTACAATCCTGGGATACAGCCTTCTGATATTTAAGGATTGGAAAATACCATCCCCCTCCTAGAGGGAGAACCACACCATGTGGGAAGGGACAGTGGGGGCTCTGTACTTATGCTGTGTTTCCCTCATTTTAGTCTTTCAGGTACAGCATTTCAGTGATTATAAGCAGAGAAAAATGTGCTAAAAGTTTGCATGACTCTCTTACTCTTGGCATTTCAAGGGAGGCATTCAGGTTTGGCTTTCACATGTTGTAACCTGAAGTAAAGACAGTAAGCCTAAAAGTAACCTTTTATATACAAGCATTGCTAATTTAAGAAGTAATTTGTCCTGGCATGGGAGAGGCCTTGGCTGTGAATGTAGGTAAATATATTATGGGGAAGCTATGATTTTAATGTATTTATTTGCTTTTACATTTGACCAACACTTAAGATTTGTAATAGACTTTCTTATTGAGGATCTTGCTTAAAAGTGGTAGATTATGGAACCAACAAAATTTAAGAATGATAGCATGATATATCTTTAGCTGCCAATGTGTTTCTTGGTTAAATAAAGCTAATCCCTGATTTCTTTTATGAGGGGAAAATATTTCTTTAGGTATCAATGCTTGTAATAGAACACATACTTTATTTCTAGAATTTACACTGTGGAATAAAGGTTACAGTACCTGAAAGATTAAATCTTAATTGTACTCTTGAAGTGCCAGGTTAAGTATTTACATATATTTGGGTATATTTAAACTCTTTGCTCTTTATTTAAAGCTAGTAAAACCTTCAGCCTGTAGGTGGAGACTGAGTTGTCCCGCTTTCCTGTGAAACCAGCATGGCTTTCTCTTGGAGAATGGATTTGGAGTTTGGAGTTTTGCAAGAAGATGCAACCCAGCCAGAATGGCCACCATGTGAAGCAGTTGGATCTGCTTGTAGTTGGCAGAACAGAACATTTTCACAGAGTGCAGTTGGTAGGACATAGGCTTGAATTCTTGGCCATGCATAGTTTTAAAAACTCCCATGTGTTCTTTCTCTTGGAAAGTCCTGAAAACTTTCTTTGTCATATCAGCCCCAAAAGTCAACTTACATTATGCACAATCTCTATAACAACCTTCCTGGTGGGATTGTAAAGGATGAGGAACCTGAAGTTCATGGAGACGTAGTAACCAGTTTTGGCACAATTTGAATGTGGCAGAATCAAATTTTAAACACAGAGCTGGCATGATTTCAAAGCATGCCCCATCTCCTCACCTTATACCTACCCAATGTCTCTTGACACATCCCTGCTAGGAGAAAAGATACGGTACAGTGTTTTCCTCTCACTGAGCCATTGAATAAGAAGAAATAAGAGGAGGGGAGGCCTCCTTCCACGAAGGCCTCCTTCCATGGAAGCCCGTGGGAGTACTCATCCACTGAGAAATTTGGCCTGCATTTCTTCATTGCTGCTTTACCAGTTCTTATCTCAGAATTTTCTGCCTTCAACCTTACAACCTTCAGTCTCAGTTTGTAGACCTGCAGACTAACTCCTATTGTCTGATCCATACTTTAGTACCCTGAAACCCACCACAGTTTGAGAACTTCTTCCTTGGATCTCAGCCATCGTTGTTTTCGGAAGGTATTCTGGGCTTCCAGGTATTGTGCAATTCTGAAGGACTACTTTGAAGGGGAATTTCAACTTAGGAAAAGAGATGAGGGTGAAGTAGGGCCATGGAATCTAAACAATATCACTGTGGACTGAAGAAAGGAGCCCAGATAAACTTGCTTGGTCACTTGTAGGACTGCACTGAGTAAATAATATTTACTTGCATAATGAATCATCCTGAAGATGCCAACAGCATAGAGCTTGGGGAGAGCTACCTCGTCCTTTTTGAAACTGGAGGGACAAGATCACAGTGGCTTGGGAATGCAGGAGAAGGAAGAGCAAGAGACCAGGAAACCTGACTTTTAGTCTTGGTTCTATTGTCTCCTTGAGACTGTTTAGAGGTTAGTTTTTAAAGTGCAGAATGTGATTTAAGACCTTAATATGGCCTAAGGTGCCCAGGTGACCCCGATAATTTACCCTCGTCAGCTGTGTGTGCCCAGAGAGTGCCAGCGGCCAGATCTCCATGCTTGGGCCTCACATGTCCTGCGTGTTTTCCTGGAAGCTGTATGTAGGACACTCATTGAAGGGAGCCTGTGGCCTGGAGCTGGTAGTGGGATGGTAAATATTGTGGAACAAGCAGCCCTTTCAGACACTTAGCTTTGGCAAGAGTGTAAAAAATAGTCCTTGGGAAGCTGGGGACTAGTGGCAGCTTCATTTCCTCGGACTGCCTTCCAGGCCCTACAGGAGCTTGGTGTGGTGTGAGTGTGTGGCCTCCCCTCCTGCAGCTGGGGCTGGTAGTTTTCCACTCAGGGAAACTGGAAAAGTCAATTGGAAGCTCTGTCCAGGAGACTGGCGGGTAGCAGCAGTGTCAGAAAACCACCAAGGCAACTCATGGAGCAAAACTCAGGAGCTGCTAATTGGCTGCAGGGTCTCTTTTTTCTCCCGTGATTTCCCATTTTGCATCCTTCTTATATGTTTCATGAGTTAAAGCATAAAGTCTTATCGGTTGGAGCTGAAGAGGAAAGAAGGAGGCTTGGGGTAAAGAAAGGGGACCTGGCATTTGGGACTTGGGCTGCCCTGGAAGTTCTGAGTCTTCAATACTGGCTGGGATCCCTTCCACAGAGTGTGCCCAAAATAGGCATATTCATTAGGAGAACTGCACTGGTGCTGCACAGAAGTGCCACGTGGATGGTCCAGGGCCAACGACCAGGAGAGAAAGGTTATCCAAGATCAGCTGGTCTGTTTTCCTGTGAAGCCCGTGGGAATACTCAGCCCCTGAGAAACTTAACCTGCATTTCTATATTGCTGCTTTACTGGTTCTTACCCCAGAATTTCCAGCCTTCAACCTCATAAACTTTAGTCTCAGTTTCTAGACCTGCAGGCTAACTCCTATCATCTGAAGGTGTATATTCATACATCTTTGTCTTCCTTAACCTACAGTTTTTGTATCTCACAACTGACCACAGTCTGAAAACACTAAACAGAAAATTCAGAGATAAAGGATTTGTAAATTTCAAATTGCAACGATTCTGATTAGAATGGTGAAATCTTATGCCCTCTCCCTTTGTTCTGGTCAGTGCCTACATAATTCATCTCATCTCATCTCCTTACGAAAGGAGACATTGTATCATGTAACATTGCAAGGAGGATGCCTGTGATGCAACAAACTGCATAGATATAAATTTTATTATAGCACATTGCTATAAATATCTTATTTTATTAATTACTATTATCTATCTCTCCTTACCTAGTTTATAAGTTAAATATAACTTGTATTTGGTTGTTGCAGAATCTCACTATGCAGCTCGGATGCTTGGCCATCCTCCTATTTTCAGTCTCCCCAGCACTGGGATTACAAGTGTGCACCCCCAGGCCGACTCTGCTCTGGGGCAGGACTAGCATGACATGTAGTGCCAGGGATTGAATCTCAGTCCCTGCAATTGCCTAAGCTTGCCTAAGCATGCACGTTAGTCTGCTGAGCTATCTCTCTGGCCCCTCATAAGTGTGTTTGTATAGATTTCAACACCAATACTACCTGTTGTCTCAGATATCCACTGGAGTTTCGGAACACATACCTCACCAATAAGACAGGATTACTATAATATCTGTGACTCAGATGCTGATTCTGGAATTTAGCTGGTGGCCCTTATCAGGGCATAAAGAGTCCCATCAGTTTCCATTTCTCTAGTCACATGTGCCTTTTCTAACCCAAGAAGGGGGTCCCTGCTTCAGTGCACCTCAATTATTTATCCAGAAGCTGCTTACCATCTGTTGCAGAGTGGGTTTTTTTCTTATGGAAATGAGCCCTGAAAACAGTAGCCTTGCTGCTCACTGCTCTCAGGAGACGGCTGTGCACTGGGCCAGGATGGCGTCCCCTTAGAGGGATCTTGACCTCCCTCACAGAGGCTGCTGGTTGCTGAGATGTAGTTGAGCAGGTGCTTCTTCACTCATAGATACTGGGCACAGCAATGGCCCTGCACTAGACATGTGCTGCACAGAGGAATGAATTGATTGTAGTATTTGCTACAAGGAATTCAAGGCGCAGAGAAACCCAAAGCTTCCATCCTTCCACCCTTCTTCATCCTTCCATCCATCCACCTGTTTGGCCATTTTCTGTACCTCTTTATTTGCCAAATGCATGTTGAATACTTTTCCTAGCCTCTTTCCTGTAACTAGTGATCTCAGTATTTGACACAACATAAAGGAGAAGTAGACTTTGGCTCATGGGCTATGGAGAGTTCAGTCCCTGGTCAGCTGACTCCAAGGATGGTGGAGGGGTCTGGGGAAGGAAAGCTGCCCACACCCTGGTGGCCAGGAAGCAGAGAGGAAAGACAGGAGCCAGCGAGGGGGATAAACCCCAGTGATCCTCCTCTCCTGACCAGATCCCACCTCCTAACAGGCACATTCAATTCTGAAATCTTCAGTGGATGAATTCTCTAATGAATGTAATGTCCCCATGATCCAATCACCTTCCAAAAGCCTAGTCTCTGAACACATGAGCTTTTGGAAGAATCTTCTAGGTCTAAATCACAAAAGGAACTCATCAGTGCTGTGTGTTTGAAGGTGTAAGTGGTAGAGCCAGGACTAGCTTTAAAATCTTAATGATCAAAGGCTTTACAATGAGATTCTTGGACAAATAAGTATTAGACATGGAACAGCCCTGTTAAATTCTTACCTGAAGAATGTAGGCTTAGTGAGGAACATGAAATAATGAAAGGGAAAATGTCTACATCATGTGACTCGATGCATGTTTCTAAATTGATGCTATCATTACTAGATTTCATCTAATTTAACAAGCTTCTGCCTCTTCTGCCTCTTCTGCCACATCATTGGTATCTAGCTAAAAAGAAAACAAACAACCAAAATATCCCACCAGCTAAACTAGGACACTTTGCTTGTCAGAGCTCCATATTTTGGAGATGTTAATAAGTAAAAATGGGAAACATGGTGCTGAACTTTTCTTTCCATGACCTGTAAAAATTTTTGTGTCCCTTAATTAATTAATTAATTAATAGGAAATGCAAATTCTTGAAGAAGGAGCACGCTAGTGTGCTTAAGGAGCAGGAATGACATAGGAGCAATGTCATAGGGGAATGAAACTCCCAACCTGAAAGATACCTGGGATGAGTTTGTGTTCTCTAAAATTGAAGAATGAATTTTAGGAACAAACAGAGGTTAAGAGCAGCATATTTATTTTGGGGAAAGAAATCTTCTGTCTGAGAGGGACAGGACAGGGGCCTGAGTGGTTTGTCTCCAGGAAGCTGTCTGTTACAGAGACTTTTATGGAGTAAAACCATGTGGTGAGGCAGGTCTACTGTGGAAACCATGGAGAATTGCTTAGGTAGGCATGAGGTGGGACAAAAATTTGGTCAACCAATAAGATGAAAAGCACCATTGTTCAGGTAAAATTGATTAAATCCAGGACCAAAAGGGAAAGGAAGTCATGTAGCAAGTAGGCACGAATACAGAACAGGAGTTTATCTGGTAGCCAGCCAGTAGCAGGCAGATTAGTGACTCTTCCTGGCTTCCTCAAGGTGATGATCTATCCCGGACGCTTATCTTTAGGGAGGTAAACATTTGTTTGATCTTTGGTCTCTAGGTCTGGCCTACAATGGAAGCATCCGTTTCTTTCACAGTTGAACCATATCTTTAGTCCTGTCTCCTTGAGGGCCTGCCCCTGTCTGACTGCCTATAATATTTCTATCTAATTTAGCTGCCTACCCCAGGAAGGTTGATGGAGAGTGTGGAGTGGGGTCAAGGTCCAAGACAACCAGAGGACAGGTTATGCGTACTCCTGGAGACAATGCAAGGAATCTGAATTTTTTGAGTGACATGGGAAATTATTGAAGGACTTCAAGCAGATGTATCATATAGTTTGACTCACATTTTGAGACATGTGAGGAAAAGATGGATAAAGGGAACTGGTTAGAAGGTGATTGTACTATTCTTGATGATAAAAGACATGACTTGCCTTACAGTGGCAATGAAATAGATGAGTGAAGAAGTAGATACAATATAGGGATTTTTTTAGTTAGTCAACAGGATTTTCTGTCAGCTGAAGGAACAGGTACAGGTTGTAGAAGAAGTCAAGAATGGACTCAAGATTTTTAGATTGAATCAGTGAAAAAAAAAGCTGGAGGAAATGGAAAAGAATGAGAGATGAGCTTTACAGGGAGTCTATGTTTTATTCAACTTTATTATTATGCCTAATCTGTATCTATCTCTAAGGGTTACCATCGTCTTTCAAATATTTTCAAGCATCCATTCTCTCCCCTGTATGAGCACTGAGACATGAAAATGAATAAGATGCAGTTTTTGCCTCGAGATGTTTGCCATTAATAGGGGAAAAGAACCTTCCCCCACTAGATAATTGTAAGGCAATATGACGGAGATGTAAAAATGTCAGAAAACAGAGGAAGGAAATATCTGTTGGAACTCATACTTGACATACTCAAATATGCTTGCTTTAGTTGAGTACCAGATTATTATCACGTGAAAGGAGAAGGCTAGTAAAGTAACGGGAGCTGATTTTTCAATTTGCACCTCAAGCAATCTTCACAATAAGTGTGCTCCTTACTGAAGTTCACCTGTGCACTCTCTCTTTGCCTTGCCCTAAGTATCCTCCCCTCTGGGAGTCACCTGCCTCGCTACTTCCCTTTACTCAGTCTTAGCTGAGAGTTCCTTTATCCAGGGAGACTTCCTTGATGCTTTACAGAAATGAGCCTATTCTGTTTCCATACTTCTTCTCTCTTCATAGCAAATGCCATCTTTTCTCACATACATAGTTGCTTACTTTCCGTTCCATAGACTAGGATGTAAGCTCTCTGACAAAAGGCACTTTTTCTGTTTTGTGTACTGCTGTATCCCTACCGTGTTCAATAAATTATGGAATGAATGAATTAATAAACAAAGAATGAAAATAAACTGTCAATTTGGAAGCTAAACAGCCAGCAACAAGGGAGGTGTGACTGGAGAAAAGATTGGAGGAAAAAAAAATATCAGCTCCAGAGCAGGGAAGCTGCAGGGAGCGGTGCTCCTAGCATTCAAAAGTGCTTCTGTCGCAGGCCATCCTCCTGGGAAAAGCAGCCTGTACCTGGCCACTCTCCTGGGTAAAGCAGAGTGCTGGTGTGGCACATAAGGAAACAATTTGGACTGGGACACAAAAGTGTAATCTAAATCAAATCCCTACTACTTAGTAGCTGTGGGCCTTCTTCTGGTTTCTGTCTATATATTTGGAAGACTACCGTGTGTGCCTTATCTGCCACACAAGGCCATTATAAAGCTAAAAAAGGGTAGGCAACAGATGACATCTTAAAAATTGTTAAGAACTCTATTTTCAAGGTCAAGATGGCAATGGGGGACACTATGACATAGATCATAGTCAAAGGAATGAGGAATGCCTGTCCCAGGCAGTAAAGTCTTAGTCCCAGGAAGTCCTTTATATCTAAATACTGAGAAGACAGTAGCAAAGGGAGAAAAATCTATTTATTGATAACTAGGTATAGGTCCCAAATGTCAATTCAAAAGTTCTGGTAAATTGGATTGGGGCATGGATTGTAGGTCCAAGACTTCCAGAGGTTTCTGCTTGCTCATAAAGACACTGATGCCAAGTAGAGCACGTAGCACCACCAGTACCATGTGCCATCAGCCTGAAGGAGGAGAATGTCAGAATGGCCCCAGAGGCTGGTGTGGGTTCAACTGCATGGAGAGACAGAGCAGAAGAGAAGCTGACTTAGTTTGGAAACTGTATCCACTTAATTCATTGATGACTTTGGTCTTACTGGCATCTGGTTCCTCATCTTTTTTCTTCCTTTCAACATCACTTCGCAGAGAGTTTGGAATTCGAAAAGCTATCACTTCAAACAATTCCCATTTGTGCCTGTGTTTTGAATAAGAATAAACAAGATGATCATTCTATGGTGCCAGAAAATGAGGTCTTTTGATCCAGAGATGATAAAAGTGACGTAGGGCCAAGCATTACAAACTCACACACCCTTGGACAGGCAAAGAAAGAGGAAAGAGGCGTCAGCCAAATGGAGGCATTGGCTGAGGGGATGGAGCAACTGGTTAAGAGAGCAGGCAGGCTGCTGCCCACAGAACAAAGAGAGCTTGGGGTGGGCTAAAGGCCGCTATTTTTCACCAATGACATGGTTCCAAAAACATGTGTCTTCTTGTGATGAACTTGGAACATTGTGGACATGGTCACCTAGTTCCAGAGACTAGAGTTTTATGTATCTGGCACCATTATTCTGCATAAAACATCCTGATCTTATGTTGCTGGGCTCATAGGCAGTCAGGTTTGCTCCAAAACTGCTGGGTTACACTTACAGCTGGTGTCACTGTCTTGCAAAATACCCTGGGTTTATGATAGGGTTGGTAAACTTTCTGAGCTTAAGCTGCTAAAAAAGCACAAGGGTGGGAGAGAAGAAATACGTAATAGTTCCAATACGCAAAAGATCAACTTTACTATGATAGTCTTGGTCAAAACCCATCATAGTCTTGGTCAAAACACTGATTTTTTAAAATGATCAACTTGTTTAGATGCAGAATTTAGTAAAATCTGACTTGAGGATCAAGATTAAGGCATAAAGAAGACAGACAAAATATGAAGACAAAAATGCCAATTTTATCCCATTTATCACCCATCAGACCTATGTAGGCCCAAGTCAGGAGTCAGTATTTTAGCAGAATCATCCTGTAGGTCCCAGGGAAGTAACCAAGGCAACTGTTGTCATAGCCACAGTTAAGAGGTGCTAGCTATAGCAAAGCGAGTGGGAAGCTCAAAGTGCTGCCCCATTGTGTGATCTGCACAGTTAATCTCGTTAAATCAACTAAAAACAAATAAGTTTGCATGGCTTATTTAGGTTTTTTTTGAAATGATTTCTCATTTCATGCAAACATTCGGATTTGTAGTTCTGTCAGGGTCTTATGATGGATCTGTTGAAACATGCCATGTTAAAAAGCTAACAGCTGACTGCACCTCAGCGTGTATCTTACCATCACAGCCTTCTGCCCCACACTAGCCCACCATGGTGGTCCCTAACTGGTTCACTACATTTTCATGCTAATCTTTTGGTTCAAATCCAACTTGGAAGATGTAATGAATGGGTGGACAACGTAGAAGTGTTACGGTGAAGTGGCCACATTTCTTGCCAGAGCTGCTTGTGTAGAGTTTGCTTAACCACAGTATCTGGAAGTAACTTCCAGTCCTTGGCCCGGAACTGTCATTGCCTTTCCTAGGAGCTTTACCAGACATGACAAAAGTGAAAGGTTCTTCTACTTCTCATTCATCATGATTGTATTTAATTTCTTCATTTCCCAAGCCCATGATGTCTTAGCAGCGTAGTAGCTTTGTCGCTGGGTGAGGCATGGTCAGCATATTCACACAAAACCTCTTTCCTCTTGATGTTTAGCTACCTCTCTAGGTGTCGTCCAGGAAATAGCATATGGTACCTGTTATACCGCAATTGGTTTGCCTCAATGTCCCTTCATCTTAGGTACCTTGTCACAGCCGAGTCACAATATCAACATCCACAACTTAAAGGAGGAAAACTTTATTTTGGTTTGTGCTTACAGTCCATGGCTGGCCAGCTTCCAAGCAGAATGTACAGTCAATGGGAACAATGGAGGAAAAACTCCTCATATCATGGTGGTCAGGAAGCGAAGAGAGAAGGGAAGGAGCCGAGGAGAGAGATACACACTTTAAATTGTGCTCTGAATGACCCCCTCTAACCAGGCATTCCCTCCCGAGAGCAAGTCAGCTCTGAGCCCCCATGGTCAGTCCTGTCAGCAAGCCTTGCCTCTGAGCACATGAGATCTTTGGGGTCATTCTTTACCTAAGCCATCACCCCTTCCTTGTAAGCCTGGGAGGNGGTTCAGCTTTCTCCATCATCTCAATCTAACCCTGCAGGCCTGAATGAAGTTAGACTTTGTAGGAAGCTATTTTTTTTTTTTCCCCCGGAACCCTGGATTGAACTCAGGCCCTTGTGCTTGCGGGGGAAGCACTTATTCCACTAAGCCATCTCCCCTGTAGGAAGCTATTTCACTTTAAGCAATTTATTTGTGTCCTATAAACATAAACCCAACCTTTGGATGAAGAAACATAAAGGTTTTGGTTACCTACTTTGCAAAGGAAAGTTTAAATTCAGGTAGACTAGTTTATCCTGGTTACATTTTGCCCCCTTTCTTGGTCAAGAGAGAAAGAGGGAGGATGCTCTTATAGATCTGGGTCTAGCAAAGTGTCTCAGCTTAC
>NDGN011446684.1:0-17623 GCA_002564285.1 Tympanoctomys barrerae
GAACTCAGGCCCTTGCACTTGCCAGGGAAGTACTTATTCTACTGAGCCATCTCCCCGGCCCCATTCTTTCCTTTTCAAAGAGAAAAAAAAAAAAAAGAATGGTACAAAATTTCAAAACATGATGACAGAAAATTAACAATGGTTATTATATTGCATATTGTTATCTTAAAGTAGTTGCTTAGATTACCAGATGTAGGCATGCAAAATGGATCAAACATAGAAGCACTAACTGTTCCTTATGAGTGCTGCTTTTTTTAGAGATAGAGTGGTTACCCACCAATTGATCCTTTTTGCAAATTTCAGAGACACCACAAACAACAGGAAATACAGTGGGGGCATGGTTGTGCCCAGTGGGATATCACCTTACTGGGAGAAAGAGGATCCCAAGACCCTGCAGCTGACCACTTTGGAAGCTCAGGGAGGTTTGTTAGATGCAAACCCCAGCAGTACGATTTCTCAGGGACTCCGCTACTCCATACTGTCACAGAATCTGTACAGAGATTCTTGGGGAAGATTTTAAGCAGAACTGGACAAGCAGAAAATACTACAGAGCTGTGTACAACACCCTGTTATTCAGATGTATCAACAACAGCCCCAGGGAGCTTAGTATGTCTATGACAGAGGAGGAGCCCCTACAAACATACCCCCAAAGTGTCCTCTTAAAAGTGGCCAACCAGTAAAACAAACCAGACAAATACAGTATTCCTATTCCCCTCCTTAGCTCTTCACAAGGGCAGTACCTTACAGCAGTTATGTTATCTTACAAACCAAGCTTATTGATTTAACTTCTATTTTCTTCTCAGTATCTGACTTTTTATCAGTTGCTTCATAAATTTACTCACGTATACAGCTGTCCTTCTTCATGCCCATCATAATCCAAATCTATCGGAGCTCTTAACAAAACGAGCAATCTGGCTTCCAAAATGTTATTTTGGATGCAGATATATATTGCTTTTGATCCATTCTGAACCTGACATATTATACGATTTGCAAAATACAAGTCTGATCACATCACCCCATTTATGTTTTTCAGTATATCAATACTGAGACAACCAAACTGATAGACAAGGTTCATCCTGTATTTTCTTTCTCTTGATGCCTGTGTTTTAGGAATAATGGACATATATAATGACAGGAAAAAAAGAATCATGACAGGAATAAAGCCCTATATGGTGAGAAGCTAAACTCTACATGAATTGCTTGAGCATACACATACACACACACACACACACACACACACACACACACACACAATGATACCACATACTGATTTATAGAAACTTCGAAAATTTTATACTTTAGGCCACTTGGAAAAAATAAAGAAATTAAAGGCTGAGACATTGTTTATATTGAGGGCCAGCCAAATAGCTCAGGAGATTAAAGTGCCTGTTTAGGCAGTTGCAGGGGCCAGGAGTTTGATCCCTGGGCCTGTTCTGCCAGCCCTGCCCCTGGGACACACTGAGATGGCAGCTATTGAGACTGGGCGTGGTGGCCTGTGCCTGTAATCCCAGCACTTGGGAGGCTGTAAAGAGGAGGATCACTACAAGTCCAATCTATGCAGTTTGACTCTGTACACCCTGTATACTCTACCCTAAATACAAAAGAAGAAAAAAGGCATTATTTGTATTAAGAAGCAAACAATAATGGAAAATAAAACAAGATTTCACTGTTGTGACATATTTTTTTAATGTAAGAATGCAATATTTTCAAAAAAAGATGGTAGGAAACTAACAATGTTTGTAATATTACATATTGTAATCTTCAAAGGCTCAGATTACCAGGTACAGGTATGTAAGATTGATCAAATAAGTAAACAAAGTTTATCTTTTAATAAGTCATTAGAAGTTATTAGTATAATTATTTTAGCTGTCTTGTGTGTGTGGATATATATATATATATATATATATATATATATATATATGGTTTTGGTATTTTGTTTTTGTTTTTTTTTTTTTCATTTTAAATAAAATAAAATTTTTAGGGCCAGGACTATATAGCTCAGCAGCATAAGCACCTGCCTGGCAAGCGTAAGGTCTGGAGTTTGATCCCCAGTACCACAAAATAAATAAATAATAATAAAATAAACGAAGTAAAATGTTAAAAAATGACTAAATAAAATGGAAAATCAAGTAAAACTGAAAGAGTAAATAACTGCTGAAAAGGAAAGAACAGCTGGAATGAGGGACAGGAGACAAGAAAGGAAGGGATATATATAGTGATATAGATATAGACATAGATATAGATTTGTTCTACTAGTTTCTATTCATTTATTGAAAGGAACAGTTAGTGCTTATATTGTCTGATTAATTTTGCATCCCTGAATCTGGTAGTCTGAACAACTAATTTGAAGATAACAATATGTAATATAACACCCATTGTTGACTGCCTTCATCTTCTTTTGAAATTCTGTGTCATTTATTTTTTTTTTAATTTTGTATTTTCTTTACAATTTTTTTTAAAAAATGCAATGTGGGCTGGCAAGATAGCTCAGTGGCCTAAAGCACGGGCTTAGGTAAGCCTAGGCAGAGCTCAGGCACAGGGATAAGATCCCTGGCATCACCTGTTGCGCCAGCCCCACCCTCACGGCAGGTGAACTGGCAAAGAAAAAGCAAAAGAAAAATTCTTTTAAAAAATGTAATAATAAAAAAGGATGTAATAATAGCACTATGCGTGTTGTAACGTGTTGACTACTTACAGTACTGGGCACCTACTAAGAAGTTGGACTTTTCCATAGACAGCATTGTACAAAGGAATAGCGATGGGAACTGTCCTGGTGCTCTTGGATTCCAGCTGAGCTTCTGTGCCCGTCTCCAACACTGCTGAGCACTCACACTGCACCAGCATCTTAGAGATCATTTAGTAGAACAAACTGCACTGTATAGCCATACACAGGAGGTAAAGAAATGTGTGTCACCAGCCTGTGGCTGAGAAGAAAGGACATTGCCAGACCACACTGAGGGGGATAGTGGATTAACTGCTCAAATTAATTAGCCATTTACAGATGGTTACATATTAATTCTAGGATCTGTCTTAAATCATCCAGAATTAAACATTCCAAGACCAAGGATTTGGTCTAATCAGTTTCCATCTAATTGAAATATGTGGCTTTTCTCTTCATTATTTGTACTTCCATCTCCTTCTCACCCATTAATCTGTTTTTCTTTTGAATTATTCAGTACCTTAGCAACTCTAGCCTACTTAATCTTGAAGTTCTTCATCAGCAGTCCTTATACTTTGGCTTAAATATTCATTTGATAAAGAACAGTGAAGGACTCCTATGTTAGTTGCTACTTATAACGGATAAAGTAGATCACATTAATTAGACTGGCTTGGGGACCTGGGGGTGGACACTTCTGGGTGTGTCTGGGTATGTGCTGAGGTCATGACCTTGAGTAATGTGTCTGGATCCTCCCGTTTCCTCTCTGGGGCTCCACCCATGTTCTGGCTCCTGGTCACCATGAACTAAAGAGCTTTGCTTTGCCGTTGCTTCTGCCATGACATCCCTGCCCTAGAGAGTGCTGATTATGCACTGACTCTCCTAAAACCATAAGCCAAGTTAAGGATCCTCAATGTTAAGGCATGAGGACCAGGCATTCTGTCTGAGCGACAAGCATGCTAATGCGCTATCACATAAGTTTGGTTGGAAGCTCTTTGTATATTTGTTATGCACAATTTTACAGGTGACAACTAGTGTCTCTGTGAATACCCTAGTTTTCTATCCCAAAGAAAGCAATCAAAGGTAAAAAGAAGTGTGAAGAGAGAGGAAGGCACAGAGAAAGAAATAGCAGCACCGGTGCACCTGGAGCTGGTCCTGAGGTCTGCCCTCTGTGAGGCACGAGTGAGTGCAGGAGGCAGGACACAGCAATGTCACACTTTTTACCCCCTGATGACCTCTGGAGTCCCTTTTTGTGAGAGCAGAAGGAAGCAGAATGGCTTAGCCTTCTTGGGATCTCTGTCCATCAAAATTCTCAGCAGATAAAGCTAGGAATGAATCTCTAGCAATTCCAAATGATAGGACAGGCTTCCTGAAGACCTACATTCGTCATGAATATCATTTCATAAACATCTATGACACTTTCCTCACCTATTTTCACTAACTCAGATGACTCGCTGAGCATCTAGCTCAGTGATGGGTCAAATGTGTCCTCAAATCAGTCACAGGGGTCATCAGGGTGGAGTAGACATTTTTTGTGTTGCTGCTTCAGACGAGATCACAAAAGATTAATGCAGTCATTTGAGTAACGAGTAGAAGCTTTGTGTTCCCGCTGATAGCTGGATTGGAAGGGCATTTCTCATTCCCATGCTAATGATTCAGTCTAATGAGAAACGTTGAAGATACTGAACCCCAAGCTGAGAAGTCTGTCTTGGATTAACTACAAAGAATGACCAGGGTGGAACTGAAAATCCATGTACTCCATCACTTGAAAAATACATATTTCTTGAAACATGATAATTAAATTCAGTTCCTTAGTGCGATAGAATTGCACATAAGACTATATAGTTATAGCCTAACTTATACCATTAGTACACATTTCAATTACTTTCTCACCATAGGTCTTTATAATTAAATTAATTGCTAAACAAACATCTACAAAAATATTGCTATTGCTCAGGTATTGTGCTATGTGAATGCCCAATCATTACTTTTCTTCTTAAATCAAAACATTTAGATTTTTAAAAACAGGAAAATTTTAAGATGTGCTGTGTAGTATGTACTTTGGTTCATTATTTCTTATTATTAGCTGTTATTGCTTGTTATCAGCTGTGTGAAATTCATATGCTGTACACACACACAGTCGGGAGTTAACATACACACGCACACATTTTTCTTAGAATCACTCTGGCATTTTTTCATCTCAAATTAATTCTAGCTCTTCCATGACTTGTGAATATATACTTTTCTTCCAAAATTTGACAATATTATTCTTTCAGTGAAAAATATTGTGTATCTGAACTCATTTTCTTCTCTTCAACCCAAATCATGGGGAGGTACTTAGATTTGGCATCTCTCCACATGGCCAGCCGCTTTCCATTTTTTGGTATGTGAAGTACCTTTGAAAGCTAAGGGCAGGCTGAGTTACATGAGTAAGTAGCAAACACACAGATCTGCTCTTTCAAATTCTACTGCTTAAACAATTTTTTAATGGAGGCTTAGATAACTGAGTACCATCTTTTGCTTTTGTTCCTTCCCTCTGTACTTATAAGAAATTCCAAATACTTTATATCTGGAGTACATTATTCTAATCACTGGCCTCATCATAAATGTTTGCATGGGGCAAACACAATAACTGTTCTCCTCACTTTCATATCCATCTGCACAAGAAGGAATGACGTGTTATTTCCAAAGATATCCAAGTCCTAACTCACAGAACCTGGGAATGTGTTAACCGACATGGCAAAATACACTTCTAAGAGATTCTGTATAAAGGAGTTAAATGGCACAAGAAGAGATTGAGGTGAAAAGATAACAGAGTATGATTCTAAGACAAGTGTGTGCACAGGTATGAGCGCACCTGTATAAGTATGTGCTCTTATGCATATGAGCAATTGTACAACTTTCTGCCTCCTCTCACCTGCTGGTGATCTCAGTCACAAAGTCCTAAAATTAATCCATCAGCCAGATTCCAGGGACCCGCAGATGATTCTTGTACCCAGAGTCTGAGCAACATGGATAAGGATGATGAGTTGGCTGATAGACAGACCATGAAAAACTCAGGGTATGAAAAAAAAAACATGAGAGGCCGGGGAGATGGCTCAGTAGAATAAGCGCTTTCCTGGCACGTGCAAGGGCCTAAGTTCAATCCTTGGTTCCACCAAAAAAATAAAGCCATGAATTTTTTATTTTTCCCAAGTATAGTGGGAAGTCCATAAAATCTTTTTAAATAAGGAAACACTATGAAAAAACTTATAGTTTAAGATAAGCCTTTGGGCTGGGGAGATAGCTCAGTGGTCTAAGAGTCTGCCTGGCAAGCTGAAGGACACGAGTTCGATGACAGGTACTGCATGCTATTTGAACTTTGAGCAGTGCCTGTCACCCAAACCAGGCATGGTGGCACATACCTGTAATCCCAGCACTGGGGAGGCTAAGACAGAAGGATTACTATGAGTCTGAGCTGTGTAGCAAGACCCTGTATCAATCAATCAATCAATCAATCAATCAATCAATCAAGATAAGCCTCTTTCTAGAAACAGTCCCAAGAAGGCTGTTGTGAGGGACTCAGAGGCTACAGACTGAGTCAGAGAAATGCAAACAGTCTTACAGTCCTCCGGCCCACATAGCCCATGTTCATGACTTCGCGAAAACAATAACATTCTGTCATTTTCTCCCAATTTACAGTTGCAGACTTTCTCATTTTGTTTCTACAAATATAAAACCCTAGAGATTGTCATCATCTGATAATCAGACCCCTTCCAGACCTGTAAATCAAAAGCATGTGACAATAGGAACGTTATATTTTCCTGGAAATTACTTTTGCTATTTAAATGCACTTTGGAGTATATCGTAACTGTAATTTAGTGCATATTCAATTTTGTTATTGAAATCCCATGTGGCCCTGTTATGGTCCTTCCATGCCACCTCCAGCCTTCCTTCCAGGAGCCTGAGTTGCGGAAGTTTGTTCCTCTGATTATTGTTAGAATTTGTGGCAGGAAGGCTCCAAAGCCATTTCTCCCACCTCTCATTGAAGTTATATGTTGTTTGCCTTAGCTATTAATTATGTCAACCTAATGTGTTTAAATATAAGTATAATGTATTGAGTTAAATGTTAATTCCATTAGAATTATTTCATTCTTAGATGATTGTTGGTATTGCTGGATACTCAAGGCATGCTGCATAAGTAAACATTTTAATTTGTACTAGTACTAAATTAGTCAATCCTTTTTTTTTTGCATGATGGTAGTGTTAGAAGTCCATTAATTAATTTAATAATATTACTATTGCTCCAATATGCTTAGGGCCAGGGAGATGGCTCAGTAGAATAAGTGCTTGCCTGGCAAAAGTGCAAAATCCTGAGTTCAATTCTCGGTACCACAAAAAAAAAAAAAAAAAAAAAAACTTTAGATTTTTTTCCATCAGTTGCTAAATACATATTCACATAGTAACTTTTTTAAAAATGCATTTGGTTGTTGCAGGGTCAGACTCGTGGTGATCCTCCTGTGCTCAGTCTCCCCAGTGCTGGGATTACAGGCGGGCACCGCTACACTCAGACTCTGGCTGGCTCAGCCTGCCCTGAGGGAGGGGCTGGTGTGGCATGTGGTGCTTGCATCACCCTAAGCCAGAGCTTAGTCTGCTGAGCTATTTTGCTGTCCTACATAGTAACTTCTAGAAACATATCTTACTATTTCAGGGTTATTCATCTGGTCTATTAGCACACATTGTTGGATGAATGTAAATCGTTTTTTCCCTTCCTGCTTGGGCTCTCAGTGGTTTGAATAGAGGTCACCCAGTACAACACTGAGATTCCAAAGGTGGAAGAAGATGACTGAAAAAGTATATTTCATGTGAGAAATTTCTAAAACCAACGACAACTTTATGCTGCCTCTGGAAGTTCTAATTGTGAGCCAACCACATACAAATGAAGTCATGCCAGTCTGTCTTTCTGTGCCTAACTCAAGCATTCCGCTTAACATCATGTTCTCACCCATATTGTTAGGAAAGGCAGGATTCCCTTTTTGATGGATACTAAGCACTATTCCACTTTATGCATGTTCCATCATTTCTTTTCCCATTCATTCATTCATTCATTCGTTCGTTCATTGCCTCGGCTATTTTCAATACAGCTGCAGTAAACAAGGGTGTCCTCTGTTCCCTTTGAATGCATACCTGGTCATGAGATTGCTGGATCATATGCCATATTTTATTAAAAAGAGGATAATTCAATATTTAATAATGAATCCCTTGTATAAATGTTGGTTTAGGTATATATACAATTTTTTCAGTCCCCATTTTATGTAAGACATTCATTGAACAACTATCTAGGTCTTTGTCCTGATTAAATTTATTCATTTTAATAAATGCAAATTAATTCAATGAAGTAGGCAATAATCAGGCATAATAAGATAATTATTTACATATACTTTAAGTAGTTTATTATGACACATAATTTTATATGTTTATTTTAAATATAAGCTTTCCAAAGTGTTAATATATAAAATTCACTATGATATCTAATTGTGACACACTGCATTCTCCCTAGTATTTTTTAAGAGAACAGAAAAGTAATAGATAAGACATTAGAAATGATACAGCATTTTTTAAATGTATAAAAACAATGTAATTCGCCTTTACATAGTTTTCCAGGAGAGATCTTGCAGAAAGAAAGGGCTTGAGAAAGGATTTGTAGCTTAAGCGAGGGAGAATGTGAAGTAAAATGAGACGAGAACTCATCTGAGAGCATTATACTGTACCATGTTTAAACCCTATCCTTGTTCTGACCTATATTTAAAATTGATACTTTTATTTTTATTTTTTTACATTTCTTTAACTTTTTTCTTTTAATTTTCCATCTAGTTTATTGGAGAGTACTCCTAGTTAATTAGATAACTCTGTATCTAAAATTACAAATCGTTTGGGACTGGGGATCAAACTCAGGACCTTGAGCTTGCCAGGCAAGAACTTATGCCACTTAGCTATCTCCCTTGCTCAAACTACAAATCCTTTCTCAAGCCCTTTCTTTTAGCAAAATCTCCCCTGGAAAGCTATGTAAAGACTAATTACATTGTTTTTATACATTTAAAATATTTTGTTATTCAGAAACTTTTATATATAATTCTAGTACAACACTTTTTTTTAGAAACACTGGCAAAGAGATTGAAAATCATAATGTGTTTATTTCTCATTATTTAATTTCTAAGGATTGGTAATAAAAAGAAAAAAATTAAAACATTTGTTTCTTGGGAAATGTGGGTATCAGAACATATTGTAGACATTATAATTTGAGAAGCTTTAATATTATTTGCCCATAACTTAAATTTTTTTAAAAGGAAATTAGTTAAAATCTGTATTAATTTATTTCATGTTTTGTTTCAATTTCTATTTTTTTTCTTTTTTCTTTTAATTTTATTGAGAAAGAAGTAGCAACGAGACAGCTTCAAAATAGGTTAGTACAGTTACAATAATTAATACCTTGCATATTGTTATCTTCATAATAGTTATTCATAGTACAAGATGCAGACATGACAGTATATGGAATGTATTTGTCAATATATGTTTTTGGTGCTAAATATGACAGAGTTGAGGATATTAAATATTTGTAAACTTGTAAATCCTCATTGCCATTGACTAAAGCTGGGAGATTCCAACATGGATAAAAAGTTGGAAAGAAAAAGGAACTTATTTTTAAACAGATAAAGTGCAAGGATTTTGAGGAAGAACATTTTGAGGGAGAACATAAAGGAATTTATAATAATACTCTTTACTATCTGAGGTTCAAGATCTTCATAGTTGGATCTTTCAAAAATGTTATAAAACATTATGAGGTAGTTCTTTAGAGGAAAATTTAAAGTTGTAAATCAAATGGAGTTCTACTTTTTCATCACTGAAACAGTATCTCAAGAGTATCTTTCATATCAGGAGAAAACAGAAAGAAGATAATCAATTAGCTTTGCCCAACTGTGATAATATCATCTATTGATTAATCAGGAAAAAAATCAGTATTATCTTTTTTTCCTCTTGGTAGATAGTTTCTGAAATCCTTAAATTATTTTATTATAGTTTAAAATATTATTTTAATAAATTTCATTAGAGATGCTGAAGTACTTTTATTACACAAAATAAAGCATAGTCTTATGCAGCCCATTATTTTCAAATAAAAACAATATTTCTAACTTTATTAACCCTGCACTTAGAAAATTAGTTTCATTTTTGAATCTCCTCATTTGTAGTTCTTTCTCAGTATTAATCTTTCTGTAATTATTTTCTGTTCTGTATTAAACTCTGCTGATTGTCTTAGATTGAAATTTAAGTATCCTTTTTTATGAAATCTTTTCTGTGACTGGCACCAAATTAAGTTTATGAATCTTGAACCTAGCCATGTTGCAGGTTATTTCTATTCACCTTATTCCTAAACTTCATCATTTATCTCTTTTCAGGCTTGCAGTTCATTTTCCCCCCTCATCTAGCATTCCTTTGCTATATCACATAGTAGAAATAAATTTAGTGTGTGAAAGCAGAAAAGATCAGGACGTAATGATGGGAACACTTTATTAATTATACTCATACTTATTGATTAGAAATTCTTTTCTTAGAGATTGATGAATTTCTCACCCAAAGATATTCTAGAAATAAACATGATAAATATAAAGGCACCTCAAAAGTTATAAATATTTCATTTAATCTGGTTGTATTGCTGGAATTTCATGAAAGCTACAATATTGGGTTTTTTTAGCCATGGTCATCTTAACTAAACATAATTATTCCAGCTAGTCATCATTATCCTATCTAGCTAGTCATTAAGAAAAGCTTGAATCATATACAGACTACAATAGTGAATGGATGCAAATAGAGAATCAAGCTAATGTTTCATATTTAAGTTAAAATGGAAAAAATATCCTTAGAATCCACTTTTAATTTAAGTTGGAATTCAACCTTGGGTATTCTAATTCAAGCCATTGATAATGTTTTGAAATCCTTGCAGAAGTAGGCAGTAGCTAAGGAGCTAGAAAAGGAGATTAATCATAAATCAGCATTATCTTCAAGCAGCTCAGAGCTGGGTTAAACCTAGTTAAGATTTTTAATTAGAAAGTTAAATTTCACAGCCAATCCCAGACTTGGAAGGAGATTTTATGAAAACCAGTCAAACTACTCCACAATGCAGATGGGCAAGCCGGACTTCAAGTTGTCCTTTGTTTTTGTTCATGGGCATATTCTGCTAATTTCTTAAATACAAATTTTATTCAGACAAATTTAAAAAAGGTATTTAAACTAGTATATATTAGTGAATGAAATAAGGGCGCTGTTATACTATCCTAGTTTCTTTAGCTTACAGCTTGGCACAGAGCCATCAACAAGATGGAATTGGGAGCTAGTCAAGGCTCAGATAAAGCACCATCCTGCCTCCTCGCCTAATGTGAATGTCACGGACAGAGCCTGAAGTGTCTCAGTGAAAACTCTCCAATCTACAGAACAAGGGCAGTGACCCCTGCCTGGTACAACTGTCACTGCTTCTCACTGTAGCAGGAATGTGGCCCTTGCTCATTACGGCAGTGGCTACAGTAAGTAGTGTTTATTTTCACTAAAGCAGAAGAGAAGGCAAGTGGTGTGGCTATAGCAATCACCAATGTATTTTTTGTATCTACCATACATGAAGGAGCGTATATGAGCCTTTTCTGAAAGTCTATCACAGAAATGTTAGTTTTTGTAACTTATATCAACATGGTATTTGACAATTCACTAAGTGATTAGATGAAATAGTGGCCGAGGTTTTGAAGTCAATGTGAAAAGCTTGAGTTCCTACAGAGCAGACTTAAGGATTTCCTCTGTCTTCAAAGTGCCTACCTTCTGCACTGCACACATTAAAATGGGCATCATTGTACCACAGCTATAGCATCCACTTGCTTCAGAAGAGCACGGAACCCTCCTGACATGCATTAAGTATACGTTGAATTAAAGGAACATATTTGACTCCATCTGCAGAAGGCACAATGATGTTGTGTAAGGGAAGAGGATGGAAAAGATGCACTCAGAATAGTTCACTGTGAGTAAGATCAAAGAGTTGGGCAGGGAGGCAAGTACACATGCACACCATGCTAATACTTGGTCTACTATCGAGTGCTATGTGCCAGTACATTGTCTGCCTGTTTTGCTGTATAATCTACTCGATGCATAGAACCATTTTTTCCATATCAAACAGTATATAATATACAATGTTTCCTATGTAGAGATCTTTTCTGTTCCGCTTCATGCAAATTAGCTCTCACTTTGCAGTGAATTTTTGAGCTGTTGTTCTCACTTCAAAGGTAAGGAAACTGAGGCTAAGATAGACCAAGAAATGCAGCTTAAGGTGACATAGCTAAGCTTTAGGCCTCTATTCTATAGCCCCTTTCTTTTGCTGCCATATGGATTCTCCATATCATGACCCTTTATAGAGAAAAACTGCTGAGCCTTGCTCTACTGGCATGGAAAGAGACATGGAGTTCTTTACACAGGACACTGAGAAGAGCAGAAAATTTTCACAGATATGAGGACATGTAGAATGAGTATGAAGACATGAATAGGTGGCGGAAAGGATGTTTTGTCTTCTGCAAGTTATCCTCCCTGTGAAATCAGGGAGGATAAGAGGCTGGTTGGGTGCTTGGGGTGGCTGGAGTAAGAGGAACAAGAGGTGCAATGAGTGGGCGGGTGAAGCAGCTGAAGATGGAAATATAGGTTCAGGTCAAGTGGGGAAAGCACTCGATTCTAACCTGTAGGAGTTTGGCCTCTTAATCTTCAGGGTGCACTAAGTTCACCTGGCTGCCTCCTAAAGCATAGATTGTTCATCCCACTTTGTACATTTCTGACTCAATTGAACTGTACAGAAGAGCCTGATCATTTACATCTCTCACAAATGCTTAGGCAGGAATTATATTTTCATTTGCAGTGGGGCAGAAAAAAGGGGCCTAGCATGGGCAGTGGCATTGGAGCTCTGGAAGATGGACAAGGAAAAAAGAATAAACATAGGGAAAGAAACTAATAAACCAGGGAAGAAACAACCGGGATAAGGGGAAGGAGAAAAGAAAGATGAAGGGGAAAAAGAAAGATACATGTATATACACAGGACAGCTTGGATACTTGTCCTACTGATTTCTGGAAGTCTTTGGAAAAAATCAGTTAATGCTTCAATTTTGCTTGCTCTTTAATTTTTTTATAAATTTGACCAATTTTTCAAAGATAAAAATTATAGGTGCTAATGTGAGCAATTAATTTTAAAACAACAATATGTAACAACCACAGTTGAATTCCTATCATCTTGTTTAGTGAAATTCTGTATCATTTCTCATGTTTCCTTTTTTACTTTTTTACTCTCTCTAAATAAAAAAGTAAATAAAAAAGAATAAATGCAAGAGAATACACGAGGCCCTGCAGGAGCCCAGATAGGTCTGATGTGGGGGAGTTGGCATTAGACAAAAAGAGCAGCTGCTTGAAAAAATGTCAAAAGGATAACGACAGAAATAATAATGCATCCATTGGAAGCATAAGGGCATAGAGGTACCAAGGTCCGTGACAGAGGTACAGAACAAAGAGTAGAGTCATTAACCAACATAAGAACCAGAGGAGGAGCAAATACCCTTTTCCTTTACAGGCAAGCGGGCACTGGAGAGAGGACACATAATAGTAACTTCAAGGGGAGATTTATAGAAATAGAATGTGATCGTTACTCTCCTTTAAAGCAATAGAGTTTAACAAAACAACATGGGTTTTAAAATAACACAGCTGTGTTCCATAGCTTTGTATTGGCCCCCTAGGTAACTGTATTTGTCTGTGTAAGAGCTAATTTTCTCATTCTTGGGGAGAAGCTTTTTCTCCCAGAGATGTAGGCTTCCNTTCCAAGCATGGGAAAGAATAAGGACATTTATGGCTGCCTCAAGGGCTCAAAAGACCTAGTAGGGAACTAAAGGGAAGATTTGGAGACAAAGTTCATGAACAACAGGCGGATGTTAATGATGGAGAAGTTCATTCTTACAGTGTAAGACTTTCCAAAATCCTGCATCCTCGGTGAGCTCCCAGAACCACCTGCAGAGACAGAGCCATGGTGCTTTGTCATGATCAGTTTCATGACTCTTTCTCTCAAGGAAAGCCATATTGATTGAGTCCTGGGTCTTCCCAAGTTTGGTCTGACAAATGCGTTTCCTGTATTGATTGATGGATCAGAGGCAGTGAGATTTCAGAACACCTCAAGTTCAAGAAGCCTACGGCTCATTTTAATGATATTGGTAAAAGAAGTATATTGCACAAGTGTGATTCAAATTCCTAGATTTCGACCATTGTGCCATCAACCTGTTTTGTTACATTTAGTGCCAAAATATATAAATGTTCTAGAACTTGTGACCAAAAAGCAGCCTCTTATTGACAAGGAAACATCCATATTAAGTGATAGGTGAAGAAATACTGGACGCATGTGTAACTGATGCTAGGGAAACTGCACAGAGGGAAACTGACCAGCAAGGTGCTTGCCAAGAGAAGGGCTAGGAACAAATGGCTTAGCCTACCTCAGTCTGTTTACTCATTTTTATAAATGAAGATGACACCTATATTTCTGTGCTAAATAATAATATATAAACATCTGTTGCCAACTAGCTCAATGTCTACTACATTCTAAATCAAAAATGAATATTATCTTCCTTTTGTACTCATTTTCTGTTAAATAAAGGACTCAAAAACCAAGAAAGGAATGAAAACCATGTGTGGAAAATGCCTCCCTTTCTATTTCAATTTCAAAATATATAATTAGTTGATATTCAGAGATAAAGTTGAAATGGCACATAGACACTAAAGGAAGGTTAAATACAAGTGGAAAAGGGCTGGGGAGAAACACTGAAAACCCGCCTGAGGTTGTAATGGAGCCATACATCCTGCCTTATGTCCTGAGGATTAGTGAACACTCCTGGTTATAAATAGGAGAAGAATGGAATGAATGATTGGTCTTCTTTTGCTGAGGGATTTCCCAGGATGTACCAATGAGTTTCCAAATTATGAGGGAATTTAGTTGGCAAGCATGTAAATTCAACACTATGTCATGCCGCACTGGCTAGGGCAGGAGGAGAGACCAGGGAGGGATTTATGAAGAACTGAAGACCAAGTGCACAAGACACCAAAAGTTGTAGAGAAAAAAGTTCACAGAGGGAACTTCCAACTTAAAGGTTTGAAGAGCACAGCTTTTACTGGCATTCATGTCTATGCATGTTTGTTTTGTTTTGTTGTTTTTCTAAATAAGAAACCTTCGAGTAGGCCATGAAAACAGAGTCCCAAGCAAAGGGCAAGGAAGGCTCTTTGGGAGTGGCTGCAAGGAATCAAGGAATTCACTTGATTCAAATCAAGTGAACCATGATTTGAAGGATGTTAGATCAGAGACAAGAAGACCTAGTATTCCTGGGCATTATGGCTTAGACTAAGAAATGATCGCCAAAACTCTCATGTTTTTAATTAGAGTTGGGGATTATGGGATGTGGTTGGATTATAGAGGCACTGTATTTATAGCTGTATTTGTTTACTGGTGAGTCCAGGCACTGAGAGAGCTGTTGTTGGAATGTGGGTCCTGATTGGAAAAAAGAGGTTACGGAATGCATGAAATAAAAGAGTGTATCTTCCTTTCTGATTCCTCCCTTTCTCTCTGTATCATGGCCACCATTTTATGAACATCTTTGCCTTGTCAAGCCCTTTTACTTTGCCACTCATACCTTGGAACAAGATGACCCAGGCCAGTAACCATGAGTCAAAATAAACTTTTTCTTTAAATTGTGGGTGTTAGGCATTTTTGTCTCAAAAGTGGAAAAAAATGACTAAGACAGATTTGGATAATACTGTTTTGACTGTACTTGACCATATAGTTTTAAAGCTGTTGGAACTGGTTTGTTGGAGGTGTAGTTTGAAAATGGCAGTTAAAGAAGTCCTAGGATGCCTAAAATGCGGTTGATGGGAAGTTCTGGTTGGATCTAGAAGACCAGAGTTTACATTAAAATGCAGGCCATAAATAGCAGGTTTAGGAAATTTCTGTTGAAAACTAGAACTCCTGTGGCAGTTGGACTTGAAAGCATCTTGTTAAACTGATAAAAACTTGGCCTAAAGTTTGTTCATGCATTGAAACTTTATTGGAGAATGAGATTAAAGGCAGTAGACTAATCTGACAGAAGAAATTTCAAGGCAGTCCACTGTTGAGGCTGTGGCAGAGGTGTTCTTAGCCACTTTTGGTTGGCTCTGTGTTGAAAATCAGAAACAAAGTCTATCTGAAAAATTTTCAGTTTTTCCAGAAAAAAAAGAGCTTGAAAAGTTGGGGTATGGAAAGTGTAGTTGTTTTAATGGTTAAAAAGACTCCAAATACTTTGTGTTGGGTTAATAGAATAATACCTTGAAGCATCTCAGGAATAAATAAGAGCCTACTCTTGCCAGAATCAATGGCATAAAATGGTTAAAGTAGAGCCCTTTTAAAAACTTTGCTTTTACTAAACTAAAAAGTCCCAGGGCATCATCACCTTGCAAATTGGTTCCTTGGAATTTGATTTGCAATGCTTACCCACACAGGAATTTGGAGTCCTCTGTAGCCATGATCCAAGGAGGATAAGCTACTGCTTCAGCTGGCAGCAGAACTTGGTGTCATCTACATTGTTTATTTTATTGGCATGGAGAATTCAAGAGTTGTAGAATAAGAGAGGCCTCCACTGAGATTTCAAAAGATAGCCTGAGAAGCTATGTTGGATGCCCTGGAGAAGGTAGTGCATGAAGCAATGGGCATGAAGTAGAAAGTGCAGTGCATACCTCATGTAGTTGGAGAAACCAGGAACATGGGGTAGGAAATCTGAAGGCAGTGAGGTAAGCCACCATGACACAGATCATGAGGGCTTCGACCAGCAATGCCATAGGGGGAGAGCTGCAGAAGTTCTCTGAAATTCACATCTGTCTACCACTTTCTCTGAGTGCTGGACATGAAATCAAGATTTAATATTTGTGCTCTGCATTTTAGTCTTGCCTTCAGTCCTCTCATTCCTTCCTCTTGGAATGAGAATATTTTCCTGGTGACATTGTATAACAGAAGTAAAGTTGCTTTTTTTTCCCACTTTTAAAGGGGCCCATAGTTAAGAGCCTTAAGAGGACACACTGGTCTTGGACTTTTGAGCAATGCTGGAACAGTTAAGATTTTAGTGACTCTTAGAGATAGATTAAATGCATTTGCATAGAGTTGTACACGAGTCTTTTGGGGAGCAGGCACAGAATGCTTTGGTGCAAGTGCAGAACAAAAATAACCCCCAAATTTTATGTACTCAGAAGTGTGGCTTTTGGAATGTGTTTGGATGGGTCATGGGGTGCTGTGCTCACTCGTGTTCTGCTCATGAGCTCAGTTGGTGAGCAGGCTGTTGGGAGGAGGAACCTGGTCAGAAGAGGCGACTCACCAGAGTATGACCTCAGAAGGCATGAGCCCTGTCCTCCCTCTGCTCTCTGCTTCCTAGCTGCCCTAATATGGCCATCTGTCCTCCACCACACCATTCGATCACACCGATCTTTCCACCACACTGTCTCTGCTGTGGAATCAGCAGATCAGGGTGTACAAGTGTAAACCAAGATGGATTCATGTCCTTCAAGTTGTGAGTGTTGGATATTCTGTCCCAGCACTGAGCACACAATTAAGGCACTTTCTGGTATGTGGGGCTGGCAGACGTGATTGGATAATGGGAGGCTGCAGCCTTCGCTGGCAGAACATGGCCCGTCCCAGTCAGTCAGTTGTCAGGTGTCCTAAGTATCAAGCTCCACTCTATTTGATCCAGATGTACCAGACCTCAGCAGATGCTCAGCAGAGCACAAGCACACCTGCACAGCTTTATTCACTATTCACTACAATGAAATTCGCGTTAGGAAATCTATGGGACAAACCTAAGTGACCACTAAAAGATGCATGAGTAAGGAATATATATATATATATATATATATATATATATA
>NDGN011446690.1:0-12037 GCA_002564285.1 Tympanoctomys barrerae
TAATTCCCCCATCAAATGGTACCAATCAGTTGAAAGGGCCAAGGTATTCACTGATCAGGAAAAGTGATAAGAACTCTTTGATAACATATCTAGTAGACTTTCTGTTTTGACTACCAGAATATACTAAACAGGAAACAACTGTACATTACACAACTGTGTATTCAACACTTTTTTGCCAGAAAGACCTCTGAGAACACGCAGAGAGGCAGCTCACACCTAAGCCTTCTGCTGCAGCGAGCTACAAACTCTAGAACCACGTCTAAGCATCTATAAAGTTTGCTCTTCCACCAGTTGAACAGGAGAATGGTGTTACTTGCAGTTTTAAAGTTATTTCTGCCACCAGATTCATTGGGAGCAGTTTGGAAATGAGTTGGCATTGTAGGCTGCACAGACAACACTACTGTGCTTAGTACATGTCCAGTCACGGTGGCCAGCACTGCCTATTTAACTGAAAATAACCTAACTCTTCCTTCTCTGGTGTAACAGCTGCGGCCAACATGGCCACCAGAGAGAAGGCTAACTCTGCAGCTTAAGCGCTACATGACCTACACATGCAGAGTAGGCTAGAGCCAGTTCAAACAACAGTCTGTCCCACCACCTCCACTCCAGAGGGCTCCCATGAGGCAAGGGACAAGACAGCTCACTCTATACTCAACCTTGACCAGGTCAAAGACACCACTCAGGAATGGATCTTTGTACCACCGCAGATTTCCTGGCCTCAGAATTACACAAAGACCCAAGCCCCTACCTGAGCCCTTGGCAGAAGCCCCCCCCCCCACCTGCACGTGCATCTGCCCAGGAGTCCCAGCTAGCTGGCCTTCCCCAAAAGCCTAGGCCCCTCCTGGGAGGCAGGCCAGCAACTGTGCTCAAGGCCCAGAATCCCCCTGCGCCAAGCTGTTTAGCTCTGCCCCGTAAACAGCGTCAACCAAAAGCTGGTCAGCTGCTGGCCACATGGCAGTAATGAGCCCCAAAGCCTGGAGTTCACAATTATTTCAGATCTACTCTCTTCCTGATCTTTCATTTTTATCAGCAAAACATCCTCTTGGCAATGGGTATCAAGCTGAAACTTAAATGAAAAAAAGAAATGAAAGGAGGAGTCCTGGAAAGGCGCGGCGTACAAAAGGAAAATATTCAGACCTCAGACTTGGCCTTGACCTTTTACTGTCTTTTAACATTAAACATTTGCCCCACCTTCGAAAAGATAAATGTGGCTTTTGACGACAGCCAATGTTATCTGAGGATTAAAATAGCCCTCTTGCAGCGCTCAACATTAAAGTCTTCCGCATTTGCAAAATTGCAAACAGATGCAACTCAAGTACCTGCAAATAATCTGCCAAGACCAATTTCAAAAGGGAGATTTCAAAATATGTGGAAGTCATTAGGACATGTATTATTTTTGCAATGAATAGGCGCCAGGAGTGTCTCAAGGAGCAGATGGGTGCTACTTTGTTTATAAAAGATCAACAGAATATTCGGCTGTAAATGAAGACATATAAGCTATATGAAACAATTATGGTAAAATGGTGAACATTTCAAAGCTAATTGTAATGGTCTGTTAAGATCTGAATTCCTCATTTCTTACTGCATGCTAAAATATCATTTTAGTTTTGGGTCTTGATTGATATAATTACCAAAATGACAGAAAATTAAAGTAAATGCTGTCAGTTTTACTGTTGTAAATGTTGTCACTTTATCACTTGTTTACAGTTGCGCCAATACTGATAAATGAATATTTTTCAACATGAATAAAAATTGTGACCTCCGTCTCCCGGAAATCTTCAAAAAGGACAGCCCCAAACATGAAGAACCGAAGGCAGACAGAATGAACCTCAAACTGCATTATAGCCACTTCCAAATAGCATCTTCCTTCCACATGCCCAGCTTGCAGAGAGCCTTGGCTGCTAATAAAAATCTCCGTGATATCACAGAGGAAAAACAGAACCGGCAAACGCTCACCCTCGCTCCGGTCCCTCGGTGCCTGTGTCACTATCCAAGCAGGACTGAGTTAAGCCCCTATTCTACTTGCCTGTTTTATATTGGTAATCATGCGAATTAGATAATTACTCATGGAAAATGTGATTAAACATACGTCGCTATTGCCAACACCGAATCATGAAGAAAGGGCATTTCTGTGAATTGCTTTTAACATAAATAGCAAATTGGGCTAGTAAAAAATATCCAATTAGGCCAATACCTAATGATAGATGGGCTGATCCTGTGACTTGCAAAGATGTAAATTGGATGCAGGAAATATGACGAATCACGTAAGACACCCTGGATCTACATTTCCACACAAAAGACTTCTCTCCCCAGGATGCTTTCCGAAGACCACAAACTCCTACAAAGTTGAACCTCTTCTGTCCTTTTTCCTTTTTCCTACAATAAAGTGTCCACGGGACTTGAATTTGTGTGTGCAGCCAGAATACTGTCTGCACATCTGTGAGCTGAAGAGATGTGGTGCAGAGAAGGAAAATAGAAGGGACAGGAATGTAGACTTAGAGACACGGGGCTGGAAGGGACACCAAGAAGAGAGGGAGAGGGCAGAGGCCCGCGCAGCTGCCCCCGGCTGGCCCACAGAGGCGAGCCTGCTCCCCCACCGAGTGCCTCCCCTTCAGTCCAATCACCCTTGAGCCACGCAGCAGTTGCAAAGGGGGCTGTGGGTTGCAGCCTCTCCTTCCCTCTCTCCTGACTCACCGGCACCGCTTTTCCGTAAATCTTTAAGCCACGCACACGTATTCTCCCATGACAGGGTCCAGGCAGACCAAGATCTGCACCCTACAATCACTGATGAAATTTGTATTGACTCCAAAATCAAAAGTAATGAGAAGAAAATTGGTTCACAGCCTGACCCGACAGTTCCAGACTGCTGTATTGAAGTTACAGAAAGACATTTTTTTTATTGTCTCCAGATTTCAATTAACGACATCGAGCTACCCCATCCTCCCACTATTAGTTTGAACAGAATATCAGATTTAAGAAGTTTCACTAAATTAATTACTGTAACTGTATCATACATTTCTGAAAATCCTTTCTGTTTTGTAAAGGAAACACATGCCTTTTATGAATTGGTGGGCACACTGAGTCCCCCAAACTGAATGCATCCCTCCCAGTACATGCTTTTCAGGGCCATGCGTGGTGACCCTCTGTGTGATGACACGTCCATGTAAGAGATGTCAACTCTAGGCAGGGTCAAGAAATCCTAGCCTGTCTCAGCTGTAATTATGTCCCTGAAAATATTTCTTCTTAGGTCTCAGTGCCCAAACTGAAATGCATCATTCACACCAACTTAAGCTCTTAAACCATATGCTCCCCACAAATTAATAACAGTCACCCCAAAAAAAACACCACCCTGAAAGCCACAAATGCAATTCATCTTCTCTGAATAAAAGAAAAGAAAAAAAGGGGGGGGAATATATCCAGAGACACTATCATTGTCCCTATCTTGAGTAAAAATGCAAATTATGCCACACGGTGCTAAATTATTCTGGGATATTTCATAATGTGAATTAATACCCACTAGAGGCTAAGCTAAGATCATCAAACTCATTTCACATAAGACAACGAATTTAACCACCCGTGACTCAATGAGTGAGAAGTTAACAGGACAGCCAGCTACACTAACCACTCTCAGGTAGATTGCCTTTAAATAAAATAACCCATTTTAAAGACTTTTCCATCCAGCATTCACTTTCTCAGATCTCACCAGATGGCAGAATATTTAATGCTTGGGCTTTCAGTTCACAGGATGATGAAAATTATTTCTATGGAGATCAGGCTGCATGTAGTCACCATCTTTTATCAAGCCCAAGTAAAAACCCTTTTTCACTAAAGTGAAACCACAGAAACAAAAGCATTCCGATACTTCCCAATCTCTGCAGTTGGGCTACCGACAACTCCTTGTTAGCTAAAACAAATGTCATCTTTTCAATCCACATTAGAGAGTCCACATTCCAGGGGAGCTTTGAATGATTTTTTTTTCAAACATGAACAATCAAATTTAAGACAACTCTCTCAAACAGAAAGGAAAAAAATAATCAAAGGCTCTCTACCCCAACGCCAAATGTATCTCTAATGCACTCGGACAATAAGGCAGGCTGTGTTCTACCCTGGAGTGACACCATCCATATGAATCCTAGGAATTTAGTATATCACACAGTTTCTCTCAATCACCCATAACATTCTTTCCTGTCTCACTGGAGCTGGCAGAGGAGAATTCTGTAATTGAGTGGTACAGAACATGTGCCCTCCTTGCTAGAAGATGACAGATGGATTATAAAAACTTCAAAGCAGAGCATTTGGAGCACCAGGGGAGAGATAGTGGGTATTTGAACTCTCCGTCTTTACCCAGGAGACAATGGCAACTCTGACATAGAGCATATATCAAGGAATGGTGTAACTCGATAGACATAATCTTTCTTTTCACTAAGTATTTAACATTCTGTTAGGAACAAGTTTCAGCCCGGCTAAAGTGCAACTCATCTTCATGCTAATCATCATAGTAGGATGGTGACATGGCCCCCCCTTTTCAATTGTGGTTAAATCAGTCTTTTCTTGCAAACTGGTCCTTTTTTTTTTTTCTTCCTAAGAACAAGAACAGCTTCTGCTTTAGGAAGGGGGGTGGTAGAGTCGAAATTAAGCATCGGGTTGGGATTAGCGTCCTTTCTGACTCACTAATCTGATGAAGCCTTTATTTGCAATGCGTGTTTCCTTCCCTATGACTAAGGAAGGGCTCTCACATATGGCTTTCAGGCCACATGTCACCAATTACCCATCTCCAAGCTCAGCCATGACTCACCTGAGCACAGGCGAAACTGGCAGGACAACCCCACATGACCCCAGTAACCAAGCCTCTGTCACGCCGACTGTCCACTGCCCACCCCTCTGGCCGGGACACACAGGCGCAGCTAGCTAACGGGTGAGGGGGGAGTCTCATGTTCTGAACGACAAATACATGCACCTCTTGCTTGGTCAGTCAGCCTCTGCACTGGGACTGGGAAGGCCACACCGAACAAGGCAGAAGCACAGTTCAGGAGCAATTCTTAAAATCCACACTTTGCATTGTCAGGCAGCGCCGGGGTCAGGCTCAACCAGCGCCCAAAGATAGAATGAGCTTCCGGTCCTGAAATGCTGCTCCATGCTAAAGCCCAAACTGCAGAATGCCCCGTGTTGATATGATGAATTGTAAGCAAAAGGGGAAGAAAAAAAAAAAAAAACCCTTAAAATTTCTATGTCTCTTAAAATTTTGATAGAGACATAAAATGGCTTATAGAATTCTAATTATAGCAACAGACTTCAAAAAATGTCTCAATGTCAGAGATTAGTGAATCAAAGGCACATTTTTAAAATCAATTCTTCCTTCTGAATATTAACAGTATTTATCATCCACACTGCCCTCTGGAAACATCAGCCAAGATCCTTCTGCTCACTGGACTAGGAGGGTCTCCCTGCAGTTAGGAAGCTGATGTCAGCCCCCCCCCAGCCCCCTTGGGGGGCTCTTCCTGAAGGGTAAAAATCCCAGTGGGACTGAGCCCAGAGGACACACAGTTCAGAAGCCGATTCGGATTGTGTGGGTCTCTTTTGCCTACCACCATCACCACCCCACATTATCATATTAAACTATTTGCCACCTTCTTCAAAGTACTATAAAACAAATGGAGCTAAAATTAAATGACTTTTATGAGACTCACAGCAACTTTTTAAAATAATTAGATGTGCCCTAAATATCCCCCCTACTTGGGAGAGTTTCTCTTCTGAGATCCTTATGGAGGATAATACAGACTTCAGAACCTACCAAGCTGATTGACCAGAGATCTGACCACAGTCTACTTGTCTTCGTCTCCGCCCCACCTCAGGACCTTAGGTGTACTATGTCATGAGCCGTGATCCCATCTCTCTGGGTTCCTGGGTGTTGGACTGTTGATGCTTCCATGATAAGTGACCGAGTATGTCTGCATACCCAAATATAGGTTAGGTATACATATTTTGGGTTATTCCAGAAAGATGGGCAGAAAACAAAATAAAAGTCCCAAGCCAGCCAAATAGCTCAGTGGATTAAAGCGACCACAAGGGGGGGGGGGGGCAGACACCCCCAGGGCATGCGGAAACAGCAATAGAGACTGGGTATGGTGGCTCTTGGGAGGCTGTAAACAGGCGGATCACTGCGAGTCCGATCTAGTAGTGAGATCCTGAACACCCTGCAGACCTTTCCCTAAAATTCAAAAAAATAAAAATAAAATAAAAGTCCCAAAGTAAGAACCTAAAGGATGCTGCCAATGTGAAAAAGATAGAGGGAGCGGAGCTCAGACCCAACTTGAAATGTGTGTTCCTGCCCCTCAGCATTCTGGAGTCCTCCAGGTTCCCTGAGGCATAAAAATCTCTGGGAGCTCAGGGGCAAGGCCCATGGCCAGAGCCATGCACAGCCAACGACAATTCCAGGGAGCGTTCCTTCAAGAAAATAGGAAACATTTTTACAAATGAGTGTGCTTAGTATTTAATAGTTTTCAATTCTAAGGTCAGACTATCCCTTACACAGTGAGTGAACTGTGAAGGAGCCTTTTTGTAAAGGGCCAAAGTGGCATCACTCAGGAATCGTGCCCCTGTTCTCCATTTCTCAGTGTGTTTTGCAAGAAGGCAGCATGTCGATGAACAACAAGTTGCACTCTCTAGCTCAGTCCTGTTTGCAGGAATGGTAGCATGCAGGACCTGAGAGCCCGTCGTGCCCCATCATTCCATAATTATCCTTGGCAAAGAGGGGAGAAGTCATCCCAGGAGGCACAAAGGGCACAAGAAGGGACTGCCAGCTTGCATGGAGCAGACACAGGTCTCATGTAGAACTGCACCCACCTGGATCCCTGACACCCACGGTCGTTCCATGCATACTACGTGCTCAAGTGGTCCAGGTTCCCCTCTGAAAAGGGAGGATTTGGTCTCCAAGGTGTCACCAATGCTGGAGATGGTAGGGGGCAGATACTTGTCACAAGCCAAGTCAGGGGTCTCAAGTTCAAAGACACCCGAAGCCAAGGCCTGGGTAATCTGAGGGTCAGTTCATGTGTATTTGGAAGACTCCCTCCAAATCCAGAGATAATCATAACAACCAAAGAATTGTATTTTTAAGTAGTTGACACTATCTGCACCCTTCCAAAACCAGGTATCAGAACAGTTATCCATGAAACAATCAGACATGGGTGGGCCCTTGCATTCCATCTGCATTTTAGGGCCTGGGGCAGCAAGGCAAGGAGAGGAAATAGCCACTTTGGTGTTGAAAGAATCAAGAGACTTTAACTGGGTCCAACCACACATCATTCAGCCCTCCCACTCCAACATTCAAGGACATCTCTAAGTTAGAGACTCTTCCTTTAGCACCAAGCATGTAACAGCACTACTCCACCCGCCGGCCAAATCATCATCGACTACCCTGGCCCCTTTCCCCGAGACCTGTCCAGCAAAAGGCACAGAGTTCTCCCTAATGAAGCACATGAAAGCACTGCTAAGATGCACGATGCCAGACAGACAAGCCCGGACCCCACATTCCCACCGGCACTTGCTCCACGCAGCTCGGGGCCCCAAGAGCTCAGCCTGAATGTGCCACAACAATGCACCAGCCCTTTAAATCACCCCCTAATGTATATGTTCCTATAGATGAAACACAGATCTCAGCGTCAACAAGAGGGGAAAGGGTTAGGGTCTTTGAAGGAAGCCTGTGCGAAAAAGCCCTTTTTAAAAGTACATTTTCATCTTTCTTTTTTACAGTGATCTTCTGCCATGGTGGAATGTAAACACCACAGGAATAGACAGAATCGTGAATTAAGGATTTGGACGCCTTGCTTTAGAAGTAATCTTCAAAGAATGCACATCCCAAACATCAGAGTCGCACAACAAGGCTCCAAGCTGCTGTGACTGCCTGGAAAACGGCACAGGTCACACCTATTATTACCAGTTGGGTCCTGAATTGCTTTTAAAAATCAATAGAAAACATGTTCTTACATCTCATCTACTTGGCAAGTGGGCAAATTCAGGGAGCACTGTCTTTACCCAAGAAGCAATCGTTGGAAAGGGTGCCCTCAAAATGCTGCCAACAGGGGGCACAAATAGGATCTGTGCTAGATGCTGCCCCGGGAAAGGCACCAGAGCTGGTGGCTTCATCATTTGTCCCCTTGCCTTCCACTGCCCTTCCCCAGAAAGGCAGTATTCCCCACTCCTTAGATGACATCTGAATAAGCACAGGCACAGCAGCAGTGTATGGTGGGAAATATAAGTTCCGTGGGGGTGCTGATGGGGGATTTGCTCCTGAACCCTTTAATGCTATGACAAGGTTTTGGTAGAGCACTTGGGGCTCTGAGGTCCTGTTTCCCTATGTGGAAACCAATGATTCCCCCTTCCAGAACTGCTGAGGAGCCAGTGAGAAAATGTGTGTGAAGTGGCTCTTCTACCACGCCACAGTGCTGCGTCACAGCATTGTTACCATCGCAGTCACTGTCCCTGCTGTCCTTGTATCCAGGATTAACAGCAGTAGTTGTCCTGTAACCATTTATTTCCAGTCCTTTGAAAGCAGAGTGCTAGGCATTGAATTGGCACTTGCTCATTAACTTAAGGCACACGGTATTTTATCCACACAGATCATCTTCTTCCAAACATCTCAGACCAGGCCACCCCCGAAACCCAAAGGCAAAAACAATGAAATAAGCACAATGGGCTTTTGTAGGAGCAGAACCCAGAAGCATCCTTTAAGATTAAATCTGTATGAAAAGCACAAAAGTCAACTGCTGAACGATACATTAATTATGCACAACCAAAGATCTGGGAGAGGTTAACCCCCCATTTGGCAGCAAATTGAGTTCTTTTATTTGATATGAAATCTGTGAATGGTGATGATTTGTCCTTCCTGCTTAATGTCACCAAACTTCTGGGGGAGGGCTAAGAAAAGACAAATAGAAGGACTAGATGTGCTTTTTCTCAAGGTTCTTCCTTGTCAATGGATGAAATCTAATAGGCACCAGAAGTAATGGCTGCTGGGAAACACTGCTGGCCAAACTCAAAAGCCAAACACCTAGAACAGTACTGATAACTTCTTGTCCCACTTGCTTCCTTTCGAAGTTACAGAGAGTATCTCTAACTCATGTGGAATGAAGGGTTTATGAGATGAAAGGTTCAAAGTCTCGTTCCAGTCATACACACTCAAGGCACCCAGCTCCTCCAAGAATACCTCCCTCAACTTCACCATAGAGATTTCTGAAGACTTATGGGCCACCCAAATTCTGTAGATGTGTTTGTTTGTTTGTTTAAACTATGAGGTCTTAAAATTCCAAGGCAGGGTGTTGCTAGGTCCTAGTAGTTCCTTTGTCTTCTACTATCTTTACTTGGTTTGAACTCAAACACACATTCAGCCACCATGCCACAGGTGGCTCTGGGTGGTTACGGTGAGGTAAATTCTGCCCATGTTTGGTGCATGGGAATCAAGGAAAGAGCTCCAGAAGGCTAAGGTCAGACAAAGGATTTGGAGGGACTTCTGTTGCCCAGAGTGGGCTTGCACATGTTATCACCTGTGCTTAAAAGTACTAGGTTCTCAAATGGCAAGTATCTGGAATTACCTGTGTCACAGTGGCCTGAAATGTACTCTGATTTTGCAAAACATCACTAGGCTAGGACAAGCTAGAGAAACTCCAAGTAGGGAGTAAATAAGTTTTGCTAATGTTTAACAAACATAGCAAACATAAGGTGTTGATAAGTCCTTTTCATAAACTGCCAGGGAAGAACCAGGGAGGACAATCTGGACCAGCATGGAGTTTGACGGACAACTAAAACTGCAGACCCCAGAGGGGCCCAGGAATTAGAAGCCTAACAAACATCCCAAATTATTATTTTGCCTATCAAAGCTTAAGAGCCATGGATCTGGTATGAGTTCCTCATTTTACCAGTAGGGAAACTGAGCTCAAATCATTTGGAGTAACAAAGGCTCAAGAGACCAGCCAAGCCTCGACCGGCACCTGTGATTTTCCCCCTCTATCTTGTGCTTGACTGTGAATTAAGGAGAGGGTTCCTTGAAGACATGTTTTACTTCCAGTAGCATAGTCAAACATAGCCATAACACAAGGAGCTGAAAACTTAAGGACCTTGGAGAAGAGAAGTTGGGTGACAGATATGAGAAAGCCACACCAAAGTCCTGAGGAAAGCTAGCCTTATGATAGGAGGCAGGGGTTCTCCTTCGTACTTCAGGTCAAATGCAGCAGGTCACCAAGAAGCATGCATTGAAGAGTTCTTTTTAACTTGTTGGTCAAGGAAACCATCTTCAATCAGAAATTCACATAAGTTTGGCTTTGAGTAATAGCGGCCTCTGGTTTACCTGGACTTGTCTTAGGGTCTTTATTTTATGAAAAAATAGGTTAGTGAATCATATAATAATTAGCAAACCTTTTAACTCATTCAACTGAAAAGATAAAACTTAGCATTGGCAATTAATGAGACAGGAAATAGATTTTAGATCAAGAGCCTATAAGCCATGAACTTTGTGTGTGTGTGTGTGTGTGTGTGTGTGTGTGTGTGTGTGTGACACCAGGGATTGAACCCAGGACCTTGCACTTGCTAGGCAAGCACTTATTCTACTGAGATACCTCCCCGGCCCACCATGAACATTTCAATGGAAAACATTCTAGTGCTCTTCCAAAGATTCACATACCTGTTTCTCTTTGCATTTGTTAAGGTTGAACTGCTTTCCTCTCCCCCAACCCCAGCTGTCAGCCCTCTTGGAGGGTGGAGATGGGGAAAGCTGGTGACCGGCAAGGCCCTGGCACATTAGGGAAAGGAAAAGGAAAACTCTGTCCTCAGAGAGCCTACAACTGAGTTGAGGAGAAGATACGTACATGGCAAAAGAATATTTCAATTTAAATCATGGACTAAACACAAGAACTTGGATAAAAGGGAGATTTTTTTTTTCAAGATGGAGTCTCACTACATTATTTAGGCACTAAATAGCCCAGGCTGGCCTCAACTCACAGCAATACTCCTGCCTCAGCCTCCTGAGTTCTGGGATTATATGCAAGCACCACCACACCCAGCTCAGGCAGAAAGCTTAGACAGCAAAGAATCCTCCAGAACAGACAGGTAGAAATGGAGAGATGGTGGCTATTTGGTTCCAGATTTATTTCCACCTTTTATTTTTTCTGTAGAAATTCTGGCTTGTTGTCGACTTGGGAGGAGGAAGGTGAGTGCTTCCAACACTCTCAGAAAATAGGTTCTTCAAGTCGCACAAGCACCGTGAGGCTCCCCGAGATGGGAGTTGCTTGGGCAACAGGATGTGACATAGGTTTAAAGTCCTTTCTCCCCTTCTGCAATCATCCTCCATGATTCGAGTGTCTCGTTGAAGCCAGTGGGGTTGCTCCACCTCACTCATCAGTCAGATGAACGGCTCACCAATCAGGCACGCAGAAGGCATCTCCTCCGGTCTCCACGATGCCTCTGCCCAGGGACCCCCATCAAGGGCTGCCAAAGACAAGGACCCAGAGTGACTAACAACGCTGCCTGTGCTAATCAGGGCCCACACAGCTGGCTCTCAGCAGTGAAAAGGAACCCAACTCTCCGTGCCCAACGTACTGATGTCAAAGGAGAAGCCTGTGGTGGAGGCCACATGACCCACCTCAGACAAAATGGCACAGGTGGAGAAATGGTTGGAGCAAAAAAAGAAAGGCCAGGAGAACTACCCCCAACTGAGCTGTCACCCTCACAGAAAAATGTGGCAGCGAAACTGATGCATTTCCCATGTAGAAGTCGATCATGGAGGCCTCTCAGGGATGAGGAGCAGGCTGCAACTGTGGTTTCCACCTCCAACAGGGGAGCAAAGGGTGTGTGGCAGGATGACACGCACCATGGCGTAGCTTCGTTCCCAAAGGATCAAGGGCAAGCTTTGCAAGCCCATATTCTTCCTCAGGAAAATGGCATTCTTCTTGAAAAATATTTATTCACAGGCTGTCATGTGTGAGTCGCTGTTCTAGATGCTGGAAGTAGAGACACCGGGAAGACCTAGTCTGAGGGAGGGAGGGAGGGA
>NDGN011446694.1:0-16009 GCA_002564285.1 Tympanoctomys barrerae
TCAATCCCCGGTTCTGCCAAAATAATAATAATAATAATAATAATAATAATAATAATAATAAATATAAATAAATAAATATAAATAAATAACAGTTATAAAAAATTCTATGAAGTTGTTACCTAACTATGCTGTAGAGAGGTCTGTATTTTTAAATGGGTACATTTTATAATCACTTGCATCATTAAATACATGATAGGCTTTCTTTTAGAACTAAGAGAAGTATATTTAATGGACCCAGAAAAATTTTATAAAGCACACACAGATGATCCCATCAGTTTATAAATAATTCTCTGTACAGTTTATAAATAATTCTCTGTACTGTAAAGTAATAATTTACTTTACATGGTCCTTTTCCAGAACAAATGCAGCATCCCCTCCCTTCATCGTGGGTGGTTTATTATTTGATTGGCTCCGTTCCCGTGCTGTGAGTAAGGAAATGCTATTTAATGATAATTGACATTGTTACGGCAAATGTTTTGATTAGTATCATAATCAAGATCTTGGTTACACAATTATCATTAGATTCCTGCTTCATCTGATAACAGGACGGCTCATCCGGTGACCCTAGAGACCCGTTGGTTAGCCAGTGATGATCTGAGTGCAAATGCAGATGTATAGCATGGATCTGAGCTCAGCCAACATGGGGCGTGGCCAAGCGAACTGCCTCAGTTGGCCAGGGAATTGCACAATTAACAATGAGTGTCTTACGCACTGCATTGTGGGTTGTGCTCCACTCTGTGTTGTTGTTGCTCATTCTACCAAAAATGATTGAAAGGAAAGGTGATGTGAACAATACGAAAATATGTCTAGTATCTGGGTTTTCGGCCCAGACTATAAGTGAATGAATGAGTGAATGAATGAATGAATGAATGACAGTGTGAACTTTAAAGAGAATAAGGGCATGCACCTGTAATCCCAGCTCTTGGGAGACTGTACACAGACAGATCACTAGGAGTCCGACCTAATAGTGAGACCCTGAACACCTATAGACTGTTCCCTAAAAAAATTACAAAACAATTAATAAAATAAAATAAAAATAAAAGGAATAAGGTTTTTAGATGGAAACTTCATTCACTCCTGAGCCGACTCTGGTGGGCAGAAGCTAGAAGCTAGGATCCAGGACATGTGGGTTGGGCTGGCCTTGCCCCTCGCTGGTGGCATCTATCCTTCCATGTCTTACTTGTAGCAATCTGCTCAACTGGGAACTTTAAGAGTGGCCCCAGGAATGATAAATTTGAGTGTCTTTTGAAAATGTTGATCTTCAATAGGAATCCCAGATCTTTGTGGATCTTTATCTTACATATCAGCAGCTTGAGCAGGCATGCCTTTCTTTCTCAGAGCTGTGGGTTGCCTTTGACCCTATTTAGTATCTCAGATCCTGACGTTCCTTGAGTGAAGTTTGGGATGAAATTTTAGCTTCACAGCTATTAAACTTATGCAATGCCTGAGGACGGGGTTTTCTTTATTCAAATCTGAGCAGTTATGTGCCTTGAAGGAGCGTCCAGGATTACATTGCATCTCAGTCTTGCTCTAAAAGTGTGGCTTGAAGTGCAGCACCTGACTTCCTAAGCATCTGTTTCCTCATCTGAATATTATTCAGTAATATGCAAAACTCATGCAAACTGCATCATTGTATGCATTTAATATTGTTAGATGGGCAGGAGACTGTTAACTTGAAGCTATCACATAACTTGGCAAGGAAGCAAACTAAGTTCTTAGTGTGGCATTTCAAATCAAGCTACATCCCCAGTTCTTTTCTTTTTCCTTATTGCTTTAATTGTAAGGAGAATCTCAGTAAGCTGCCTAGCCTGAGTTCAATCTTGAGACCTTCTTGCCTCAGCATCCTAGGGAGTGATACAGTTATGCTTTCTGTTTTGTAACAAGTAGTCTGGTTTCATTCAACCACAAACAATGAAGCATCAGCTAATGACAAGCCAATTTATTACCTCATGCCCATGGAACATGGATGCCTGGCTGCAGCCAATCAGATGATTTGTGTACTTTGTGTCTGTGATGGAAACAGCCTGTATGCTGTCAACTAAGGGATGGATAAATGGTGCGGTGTTTTTATACAAGGGAGTCTTACTCAGCTATAAAAAATAATCTCAAGGCTTTTCTAGGTAAATAGATGTAACTAGAGACAATACTCATAGTGGAAATAAATCAGACTTTCCTGTGCTACATTGTACTGTCTCCTTAGTGTAAGAACCTGAGAGATTGAATAAGACCTAAAAGGTACAATAGATACTGAGAAAGGGAAAGAAACTGTTCAGAGGGAAGAAACAATTTGAATGAGGGAAAGGAGGAAAGAAAAATGGGAGGCAAAAAGAAATACATATGTATACACACAGGATAGCTTGAATAATTAGACTGCTCATTTCTGCTGGTCTATTGAAAGGAGCAGCTCATGCTTCAATTATTTTCTCTCTTCTTTTTAATTTTTTGAACAATGCTTCATACTTATGTCTGGTAATCTGAACAATCAATTTGAGGATAATAACAACATGCAATATAACAGCCATTGTTGAATTCCTATCATTTTGCTTAGTGAAATTCTGTATCACTTCCAATGGCTTTTCACTGTTTTTCATCCTCTTTATAAGATTAAAAAGTACTAAAGACCAAAATTAATAATAATAATAATGATAATAATAAGAATAATAAGAACAAGAAGAAGAAGAAGCTTTTTGCTGGTTCTGTTTGGTGGGGCTCTTTGATCCTCTCCTGATTCTAACTGCTCCCTAATTCATAAATTTCTTTGCTCAATCAAACTGTTAGGTCAATTTGCCTAAAGTTTTTTTTTCACCATTATAAATAACATAGTGAATTTTCCTTCAAGCACAAAACCATCATGTTACAGCCCAGTGAGATTTAAGGAAGGACCATGGACCTATGTATGGACCTAGTGTGACACAGCTGAGAAGACCCGTACCTCCTTTTGGCTCCAGAGATGTGGACACGGTATGCTGATGCATCCAACTTGAAGTGCTTGGGCCTCTCTGCTTGCAGTGAGTACTGGAGGAAGCGACCCTTGAACTCTAGGCTTTGACGCTGAGTTCAGGCTCCTTAGCCTCTTGGCTTCTCTTCTTGAAGCCTTGAATTAAAAAGTCAGCACCTTTCAATTTTTGCCTGTAACAAGATATTACATATATCTTTATCTCATTATCTTAGAAAGATCAAAAGAACTCTGTTTAAGAAACCACCAAGACACTTGCAAGTGCCTTACTATGCGGAAAGGTGAGGGTATAAGTCTTTAGCAGAAATATTGTCTTTAAGGCTGAAAGTGTGGTGAGGAGTGTAAGGTAAGAAAAGATCAAGCTTTGAGGAGAAGCAGAGAAGCAGAATGTTTTGGGCAGACTGTAGCTCAATTCACCTAAGAAAGAATTTTTCAAACTCTAGTGTTTATAAAACTTGCCCTTGGATTGTACAAAATACAGGTTCTAGGTTCTCATCCTTAGGAATTATGATTCAATCACGGAAGGGCGATGGGCTACACGCCTAAAGTTTAGCAAGTGTCTCCGGTGATCCAGGTACACAGGCGAAGGTCCACAGGTTAGTTAGTGCACTCAGTCATTTCCTGTGTCTTTCTCCCAGTAGTTTCCTTCAGCCCATAAAAGGAAAAAAGACAGCGAGATGTTATGCTAAAGTTTTTTGGTGAAGCCAGAAGTTGGATCTGTACACTATCTGGAGAATTGTAATGATGCAGGTTATGATGGTGGTGTTGGTCAGCTCACCAACGCCTGTGTGTCAGGCATGATGTTTTACGCTACCATGGCCCATTTTTATACAGTAACAAAATATCTTGTATTGGTTAATTGATAAAAATACAAATTCATTTCTTACAGTTCTGGTGGTGTGGTGGTCCGGGATCAACGTGGTGGTGGATTTCGTGCCTGGTGAGGAAACCTGTCATTGCCGCAGGTGGCAGAAGAGCAGGAGAGGTCCTGGGAAACTCTTTTTAACCTCTAACTGCATAACAACACCAACCCATTCATGAAAGCAGAGGCTTCCCACCCTAAGCGCTAATTAAAGAGACTGCACTGGGTACTAGTTCTGACACATACAGCGCAGTCCTGCAAACAGGACTGCCCTGTATGGGAAGCGTCTTCATATTCGTCATACTTCTGCAGCACCCGTAGGCTTAAAAGGTAAGGAAAGTCATCTTCCCAAGGTCATACACGTCTATGAAATAGAACTATGAGTGAGATACAGCTCTGTCTGAGTGCAGCCTCTGCATTCTTAATCCCTGCTTTTGCTGCTTCTCGACATTCATCTTCTAGACGAGTTCCTCTCCCTTTATGACTCAAGTGTCTCCTCAAATCTGAGCTCTCATTGATTTCCGTCCCTCTGGAGCACTTTCCCCTTGAATTGTGTTGTTATCCGTAACATTTTACATAACTCAGTCATATTTGTGTTACACTTATCAGTTTATACTCTGTCTCTCTGGCTCGACAGAGAGCTCCTGGACCACAGCAGCTGGCTTTTATTCTATATTGCATCTTCTTGCCTGGCTGCCGGTATCAATTTTAAGTGATAGCTGAATCGAGCATTTAGATAAAGTCATCTTTTAAAGCAAAGTTTCTGTAAAATTTTGCTGCTGTTCTTTTCAATGTCAAGAGTATTTTAAAGACTGCAAATAGTTTGCAGTTTGCATAGTTTGTAAATGATAGACATTAACAGGGGATATGTTGAAGCACCACTTCTCTGTCTTGTGAAGGCCAATGTGGAGGAACATGGCTGAAGTTTGAGAGGAAGTTCTTAATTGTACGTAAAGCAACATGTGGGATTTATTATGCCAACTCTTTATATGAGCTGAGAGTACAAATAGGAACAGGAAAAGTTTAGATAAATGTAAAGATGAGGACTGTGTAAGAAATTGTTAATAGCAAATGAGAGTAGTGGTGGCCACGGCCACCATTTCTCAATGGAGGCAAACTTTCCTCTTTCCCCTAAAAAGATCTTTAATCCCATTACTGAGGGAAAGGCTGGCAGAAGTGAGTCAGATTTAATTCGATTCTCCTATTCATCCTTGTACTTTTGTTCTCTTATATACTAAAAAAATGGCACTAGGGCTATAATTTCAAGATTAATAACATTGCACAAGTTGTGCTATACTGAACACAAGGCAACCGTCCAATAAACATTACTGGGTAATAAACAGGATGACTTTTTTTTTTCCTGAGGGCCATGGAGGGCATTTTCCAAAACCTGGAAGGCTACAGAGTGACTCAGCACTAGTGCTATATACCATTGAAAGTGTTTGTTTAGCATCTTGTGATCAAACTATGTTAGCCAAGAAAAAAAAAAAGAGAGAAAATATGGGCCTCAGTAATCTTACTAACCTTATTCAGCTTATCAACAGCATGAGATCATTCTTTGGGCATTCCTAAGCGTTGATAAAATTGAATCCATATCAATGTAAAGTCACTAAGTTTTAAAGGGTCTAAGATGAATTTCAATGCACCCTTCCCAGAGAACTGTATGAAAGAGAAGAACAGTGTTTTAATTCAAAAAGAAAGACACAGAATATGCTCATTCAGTGGCCCTTCTCCATGACTTTGTTGACTGTTGAACAAATTATCCATAATAAAAATTTTTACTTACTAGATTTCCATATATTTACTTACTATTAGCTACTTCATCGAGAAAACTTTTGCATTAGGCACTGGGTGGGCGCCTTCAACAATCTGATTATTGCATGTAACTTGACTGCCCTCCAGAACTAGCAGAAAAATTGGTTAAGTTGCAATTACCAGCACAATAGCACTAGAACATCAGACACGTGTCTCCACAGGCCCTTCTCATTTTGCACAGCTTTCTGTGGGCACAGATAGTACAACATTAGAAGCTTCAGGTCATGGTAATCAGATTCCCACTAAATAAGTAAAATATAGCCGCCTCGACGAGGGATGCTGTTCTCACCTGCAAAGAACCTGTGAGTGATGCTGCTGCCTCCTGTCCCTGTTGAGTTGTTAGTAGCAACGGGAAGATCGTTGGCTCTTACCACACAGCCTGCAAGAGATTTACCCCAAGTGTGTTCTGGTCATCCTTGCTGCATGGCTACAGGCTCAGAATGATGACGGGGTTCCAAGGTGAACCAAAAGTTCTAGAAATAAGAAGCCTGTGATGGTCACTAGGTGTGAACACACTTCTCAGTATATCCCGACAAAAGAGAGATTAATTTCATTTAATCACTGACTAATTAGCAAGCTTTTAAGATGTAGCCTGCACTGTAGAAGGCACCGTGGAAAGGAGTTGGAAGCCAATAAGTGGATGATACTAATTGTAAATCCAAAGATCGCATAGAATCTGTATTGTGAACAAGACGTGCATCGATTACTAAATAGGATGAATATAAAGGTGATTTACTGTATCAGTTACAAGTGTCCACTTGAGTCATGTTCTCATGGAATTCAGCAAACCTTTATGATGCTAAATATGGAGGACATCTACAAGGAGCCTCAAGGGAGGAGAGGGGAGCCATCTCCTGGTAGGCCTGCACTGAGGCACAGTTCTTACTTTTAAACCACTAACTGGTTGAACACCTGTGTCCATTTCCAGGGCATCTCCATTTTCCAAAGGAGGAAACTGAGACAAGAAGTTATGGGTCCTAGATTTCACCTGGCACCAGTCAGGATTTGATACAGGAAGTCCTATGTGGACTCGCCCCTTCACTGGACTCCTTCATTCTAGATCACTGGTCCTTGTCCACTAGGGCACCAGTTAGGACAGGCAGGGCCAGCCCTGGTGTGTAGTGAGTGCCACTGGTCAGCAGCAAAGTAGTACACTCAAAGCCAATGCTGTAGAGATGTCATACATCTGCACTGCTTCAACTGAAAAGATTGACCAGTCCTATGAAGCTGTTTCCCTTTGCAACGTTAGCTGTCGCGTGCCATAGGAAGTCATGGTCTCTGTTGGCACTATGTGTTGCTACATCCCATGCCCTTTTTCTATGCCTTGTTGTGACATTTTACAAAGTGATACTGGAAATTCAAACCTTGGAAGCAACAACTGAATGTGCAGTTTTGAGCTCAGTCTTGGTGTGAAAAAACTCTGGAAACTTTTGGGATTTTTGGGTTTTGTTTTTGTTTTTGGTTTTGGTTTTTTTTGGAGCCAGGAACTGAACTCAAGACCTTGTGCTTGCCAGGCAGGCACTTATGCCACTGAGGTATTTCCCCAACCCAACTCTGGAAACTTTCAATGAATCTTTAGAAGGGGAATCCTAGATGTACTGGCCCTCACTCCATAGCACTCTCCACCCCCCTCGCACATGTATCTTTTGGGGAAATTGCTAAAACAACAATAAAATACCTAATTTTTGACCTTCTTGGAGCTTTACCCTTTCCAGATATCTTGCATAAATATACTGACAAGAAAAATAATTGGCAAAGCATGCTAAAAAAAGAACTGTTACAAATAAATTTATTTTTCTAATTTTAAAAGTAAATGCAGTCCAGCCATCCCAGCCTGCTCTTCCCATCAAGGTGGAGCTGCAGCCCAGTCAGTAGACCTGGATCTGATCTCACTGTCAACAGCTGAATCCTCATTGCTTTGAAAGCAAGTAAAGATCAGGTGGGGTCAGCAGAGGAAGCTCAGGGGGTCAACAGTTGAACAAGAAACTAATCCCATTTTAGTGGCCAGCTCTGCTTAGCTGCTCATATGAACTTAGCAGTGTTTGTGAAAAGGGTGTGCTGGGCTTCTGAGCTTAGTCGGAGAGGCAAGACCCTTCATTTTTCTGCCCTAATTGTTTTTGGCCAGTGGCATGTTTCCTTCTCCCAAACTGAGACAGATTCCAACAGGAAAAATACAGAGTCACAAGCACTTGTGGTTGTGCATTGCTTCGGTAGTGCCATGTAAGCAGTCCAACTGGTGTCCCCAGGCCCCAGCTGTACTGGAGAGGAGTTGGGTCAGTCCCAGTTCAGCTCCAGTTGACGTTTGCTTCACTTCCCATACATACAGCGTCCCTCGGGGCAAATCCTGCAAGGTAGCCAAAAGAAGAGACTTTGTTTACTTAACTTTGTATTCTCCACTTCTAGCCCAGTTCCTGGTACATAGTAGGAATTTAATAGAATCTTGGCCAGCAGATGGACAAGTACAATAGGTCTTCAGTAAATAGGTATGCGGTAAAGAACTGAACGTACTGCCATGGGAAGCGTGTTATCTGGTGGTGCGGAGTGAATCAATAGGCGAGCCCTTTCCTTAGGAAAAAGTATAGTGACTTCATGGTTATTGAGGGTCACTTGGGACAGCCTGTATTGGCTCAATGGTTTGTGCATTTATGTCTGCCTGTTTGGGCTGAGTTACTTTTCTGATTGCTGAGGCAAAATATCCAACAAACCCCAACACCCAAAGTGAAAGGATAGAAGTTTACTTAGCTCACAGTTTGTAGAGGTTTCATTCCATCATCAGTGGGCTCCAAGCAGGGAGGCGCATGGCACAGAGGCAGCTCTTCATGGTGAAGCAAGATGGCAGAAGTTGTGTGTGTGTGTGTGTGTGTGTGTGTGTGTGTGTGTGTGCATGAGAGAGAGAGAGAGACAGACAGACAGACCGACAGGCAAACAGACAGACGGACAGACAGATAGAGACAGAGACAGAGACAGAGACAGACAGAGACACTGTTTTCTTACATTGTATGCAGGCTACCTTCTCTAGGGTGTATTTGACATTCACTTAATCTAAGCCTTGCACTACAAATCAGTCACATATTATAGATTTAGCCATTTCCAAAGACAAAACCTTAAGACTACACCAGGCTTTGGGAAAACATCTAGACACAAACCATTAACACTCTAAGATTCTGATTCTGTTTTTTCTCTCTCTCTCTCTCTCTCTCTCTCTCTCTCTCTCTCTCTCTCTCTCATCCCCTATTCTTTCTCAGTGGTTGGAAGGGATTATTGCAAAGTCTTAAAAGGAGACTAATTCCAATCTAGTGCTTCCATGCTCAACAGAATGCCTGGGATTCCTGCTGCTCTCTTGCTTTGCCCACCTCCACGCACAGCCTCTTCCGTCTTCTGGCAGCTGGGCCCTGGTGCTGGGCGCTCTCTGGTCCCTGCTATGTGCTCTGACCCTGAGATGTTATGAGGCTGCCAGATGCAGAACTGGCAGAAGGTGGCAAGGGTTTACTCTGGAGGCTTGCAGCATTGCCAGACATAAAAGGAAAACTCTAGGCGAAAATCACCCACGTGCTTAACTCAATGAGGCTTGTCATCACGTTCAAAGGACAAAGAGGGCCCTGTTTCACTAGCTCTAGTGTCTTCAATTTTATTTTCTTTTTTTACATGCTGCTTTTTAGGCTGTTGGTCCCGACTGTTAAAGGAAAGAGGAGGTGCCACAGTTCAGCAACCTCTAATGCGAAAGTGAATGATTTCCCAGTTTTCCCTTGTTAGGCGCCACTCCTTACCGACTCCCGGGAACTCAGGCCGCCACTGTCTGGGCTCGCTTCCCACACCGACTCCCACCGACCTGGAGCCATGTCTGTAAGCCTCCGGTAGAGGAGCAGCCTCACCCCGCGTGCAGGCTGCCTTCACGCCTCCTCGACCTTGCATTCCAGGCCAAATCCTTGTGGCTCAGTGGGCCGGCTTGGACACCCCACACCCCAGTTCTCCCTTGGCCCTGAGGCTGCCAGAGACAGCCAGACACCCAACGGTTCTTTCCTTGTCTCTTAAGCTTCACACCCTCCAGAATGACCCGCCCTCCAGCCAGGCAGCACGTGTCAAAGGTGCATGCTGATGCTCATGGTTAGAACCCGGGACCTAATGCCATGGCCTGCATGAAGCCTTTCCGGACTCGCACCATTAGCAAAAGCTCCCGCTTCTCATTTTCAGTACTGTTTCTCTCCATGTAAATAGGACAAATGATTTATGGGCACGAGGCTTTGATTTTCTTATTTATAATGCAGGGTGTACAACAGTGGATATCAACGCGAAGGTTTTGGTGAGGATACGCTAACATACACTCGTGCCTGCTGCAATAAGGCTTGGTTTCACAAACTCTGATATCACCATTTGACTTTAATATTGTGCTTTGCACATACGTGTCACCTACCATTCTTCCTAAACTCCTAAAGCCATCTTACCCAGCTTTGTCCTGCCTTACACGGTTCTTTCCAAATAGCTTCTTTTAAGAACATATACTGAGTCAATATTTGTGCCCTTGCACCAGCTTTTCATCTGTAAAATGGGAACAAAAACACCATAGCATTGTTTAAAAGGCAGATTAAAATGTTATATAGAAAATCATTTGAATCATAAAAATGAACTAGCAGGCACACACTAGCTATTGTTTGAGGTATTATTACGCTGCATGAAATAAGGAGACAATGCTGCCCAATTTATCCAGTAGGGGGCAATGACACACACACATGGATAGTCATATTCTTTGTGAAGCCCAAAACTAGAAATTCAAAAGTGAGAAATGCTAATATCATGAGGACAAAATTAAATATTTCCTCTTTATTTAACTAGTTTGTTCATTTCTTTTGCTGCTCTGCCAACACCATTTCTACATGTAGACAGAGCCGGAACCACCATGGACCAGGTCTAGGGGCTGTTCCCCTTGAGTTGTCTGTTAGAATTTTCACTTGCTCATAGGCCCAAGGGGAACACTGACTCAAGCTGGGCCGATGGTGAATGACAGGACTTCTCCTGGTTTCACTTAATGGATGTAATTGCATGAAATTGTATCATCCCACAAGGATTGGCTCTGATCTGGAGGCAGGCCTGGGAGCTTGGCCATGCTGGGGGAGGGACTGGAGGAAGACTGGGAGAGACAGCGGTGCGCATTGTTTCCGCAGCTGGCTTTGGCTTCCCGGAGTATGCTCTGCGAAGACGCTGACTCCATGGACTAAGCCACCAACTTTGCTTAGCACAGGGCTAATTCTCTCAGAAATAAGAGGAAGAGTGTGGACGAGCACAGGCCACAGAGAGCGCGCACTAGGTGTGCGTCTTCTGGGTCCCTGAGCCAGAACTAAGTTTTGAAGATGTCCGAGAGCATGTCAAAGTGGTAACTGAAGAGTTAAGCTTCCATACCGTGCAGATCCGCGTATCTTAGATTAACAACACTTGATACGTTTACTGCTTCCTGTGAGTCTGGCACTGGATGAGGAAGAGGGGTGATTTGGAAACCAACTGAAATGTATTTTCACCTTCAAGGGATTCACAGTGTAGATTAGAAAACAAGCGTAGATTATAAAACACCTTTATGTGTGCAAGCAACTAAAGACAAACCGTTACAAATATGATCGTAAGAGAAACAACGAGTTAGTTGTGCTATAGTGCTTGCTTTTGTAAAATATATATATATATATATATATATATATATATATATATTCCAAGGGTTGCTAAATTAAGAAAGAACTAAAGCATCATGTGAAATTTGCTTGTGCAAGAAGCACTGCTTGGCGTGGAAAAGTGCACGCAGAGGAGCTGAGCAACACTGGAGGAGGACGCAGGCGGGCGTGCACTCACGCATGCGCCTGGGGATGTTCCACTCCCTGCGCCTGGCCTACATTAGCCGCACTTCTGCAGTACTTGCCGCATCCTTCTATCCCACTTACGTGTCCTTCCTCCTACCTTTACACCACAACTCATTAGCTAAAACCATTGAGTGACCATTTCCACACACAAATGTCTTTTTTTCAAGGTCGGTTTCCATATATATTATAGTATTTATGTATTTGAAATACTTTATGTGTGTCAAACCCTGCTGCTGTTTTTACCTGCTCTCTGTCTTTTTGTGTTAATGTATCACTTCTGGGCTCCAGGTCCTATGGTATTTATCTTCTGTTGTGTTTTGTTTGCAGTACTGGGGATTGAACTCAGGACCTTGCGCTTGTCAGGCAAGTGCTTATTTTACTGAGCTATCTCCCTGGTCCCCTATGGTATTTATTGACTGATTTTTTTTCATAGCAGAGTGATATTGAACAGCACATATGCAACTGTTGTAACAGAACAGACAGTGTGGGAAGCCCACCAGATACAGAAAGCAAGAAGCTGCTCAGCCAGTGTGTGTGTGTGTGGGGGGGATCTGGAGACGGATTCCCTGAGGGCAGGAGTGGAAGTACAGGGATGCAGAAGAGCACTGGGGTCTTCCTTTGGTCTCATGGTTTTAATTTGCCTTATTGTAAAATCAAACAAAAAATAACAAAAAATGTAATTTATTTAAAACAGCAATGATAAACATACAGAAAATAATTTTAAAATCAGACAGAAGAAAAATAAAGAGAACAAGAGAAACGATCCTAGTTGTGGGTAAGTTTACAGAAGGTTCATTTAAAGTTCTATTCAGAGATTTCCCAGAGAAGAGCTGGGCACATCTCACTAAGCTTTTGTCAGCGTCTGATTCTCTCCTGGTCTGACCTTACCCCAAAAGGACTTTGCAGAGACTACGCTGCACCGTGACAGGACCCTGCAGGGCTCACACATGACTGCTGAGTCCCTATACAGGGTCCTTCTATGCTGTGTTATGCCAAGTACCAAACGCACTGACTTTCAATGACCTTCACATGCACATCCATATGCAATTAATTTAAACTATTTTTTAATAATTTTATGATGGTTACATGTTGAACTCATGACATTTTATAATAGATTAAATAAAACATACTATTTAAGTGTAGCTTAACTTCATTTTAAATTTTGTGTCTGTGAAATTGTAGGTTGCACGTGTACTTCCCATCTGTGGCAGTCACATGCCTTTCGGACAGTCTTGGCCTAGCAGACTGTGTAGGCTGCACACGACTTTATGATCCCCCAACAAAGCCCATTCGGGAGCAGCAGTGAGTTCAAACGATGCTCCCTGACAAATGTCTGTGATGAGCGCGTCTCTGTGCATGGGGAGGGGACGTGCCAGATGTTTAGTAATCAACTAAAATGAGAGCAGCATTAATGTGCTCTTGGGAGAAGCAAGGAGCTTGATTAGTTCATGAACCAAATAAAAGGCAATGCTACCTTGCTGTGAGTGAGATCGGGGGCTAACAAGGATCAATCTGCATGAGATGGAGTGCGGTGGACCCACTCGTGTGAACATGTGACTGTGTGCTAGTGCCCCACATGTGTCTTTCCACGTGCCCACATGAGTATACATGCAAGGATCTGAGTTGGCTTATCTGTATGTGCATGAATGTTATGCAGCTTCACATGTGTGTGTGTGTGTGTGCATAGTTCTCCTTGTCTTTTCTCATATGCACAACATGCATTTACAGTACAGTATGACCACATATATATGTGTATGTGCATAGAAACATACTTACATATTTTGCACCTCTGTGTGTTTCTATACATTCTGCCTGTGTGCAGCGGTGTATATATGTGTGTATGTGTGTGTATGTACACTCTACGAACAATCTTGTACACACACCTATACGTACACTTTTCTACTACATGTACCTATATGTTCCTATATGTGCCTGCCGCATATGTTGGCTCATTTGTATGTTTGTCCCTGTGCATGTGTGTGAATTGTGCGTATGCACACAGGTGCGTGTCCTAGTTTGCAATTCACAGCCATCTGCACATACTTGTCTCCATGTACCTTTGTGTGTATGTGCATGTTATTTGTATGTTGCATAGGTGAGAAAATGAAGAGGGAAGCATGGAAGGTTACATTTAGAGTATATTCCATAGATACATGTGGGCACTAAACTAAAGGATAATATGGAGATAGTTGTACCTTTTAACAGCTTATACTGGCTATCATAATGAGCCAGTGGTTAGGCAGAAGGATTTCTAATGAGAAAAGGGATATCTGTACACTTCAGTAACATCTTTAAGAATTAGAAAAAAATATGACACTTAAAGCTTCCTATTTTATACACTCTGTACAATGCCTATCCATTTGGCTTAGGCTTCTAAAATCTTAAAGTGAATATTGGAACAATTATTTGGCATGCCAGCCCTAGAAGGGAGTGGTTTAACATTTAATCATTAAGTTTAGGTAGCAAGATTTTCCCCCTTCACTCCAGGAAAAGCATTTAGTAACCTTTTTTGTCATCTTATGAAAAGAGCCTAACAGTTATCCTTCTTCTTTGAAGCCCAAACAAAACTCCATGCAGGAACGAGACCTGTTCTACACTTGCCAAAGCCAGAACTAGAACTCAGGGTCCAAAGCAGAGGCTATGATTCAGAGTTCTACTTTTAAATATATCCAAAACCATTTTATAAGGCTAGCAGGGAGTGCAGAGTCATGATACAATCGGAGGAGGACTTCTGCAGACTGGGGGAAGTGCCTAGACAAAAAGCTCCTGACCTGGGTACTGCATTTGGCCAACGAGAATCCAGACCGACACACAAATACAGATAACTAGGTAGGGGAGACCCCCACGGTAAGACGCAAGCACCCTACAGACGTTGTCTACATCTCCAGATATTTCTGTTTCTAAAGAATCAGAACACAATAAGATGCTATATTCAGAGCAAAGGCTCAAATATAAGTTCATCAAAGTGAAGGAACTTCCATAACAGAAGATGTTAGAGGCCAGATTGAGTCTTCTTTGATTGAAAATCATGATAATTGTAGTGATGACGCACACGCAACTTTCCACGAGGCGCTTTTACATGCACCATCTCATTTAAACCTCACGGCAGCCCCAGGTCTTAGATGGCATCCTCACTTCATCTGTGAAGAACTTGAGGTTGATGAACTGCTTAAGGCCCTAACTGGTAGAAAATAGCAGACAGGGGGTTTGAGATCAGAATTTTTGAGTGAAATCCCAGCTTTCTCAGGTGTTGCACTGAGCCCAGTCTCTTTGGTGAGACGTTTGCATTGGGAGAGCCTGTAATAAAATCCTGGCTAGTCATGCAACAGAAATCAGAGGCCAGGCAATATGCGAGCCCCTGCTCCTCTTACCCCAAGTTTTTCCAGGAAGTGGTGAAGCTCGGGTGCCAACCTGACCTGCAGCTACAGAAGGCAGGGACCTCCGTGCATTGCCCAGCTGCTTTCCTCTCGGAAGCTGGGCTACTTCAGCGGCTGCCTGACCCACACCCATCCTTCTTCCCTCATAGTGACACAGTTTGTTCACAGTGGCAGTTTGTTCAGAAGCCACACTCGGCTCCCCCAGGACTGATGGGGACTAGAAGTGGCCATGTGGCTTGCTCCTGGCCTTCCTTCTTGGGGCATAAACTCAGTGCTGTGCAGCCATAATCTTATGATGATGAGAACAGGACAGGCTGAGTGTGGAAAAATGAGCAGTCTCCAGCCTGTTCTGATGGCACACTTAGGTGACCACCTAGGCCACGGAACTCCCACCACACACTTTTCAGATGTGAAATCAAAGGCCTATTTATTTAAGATGAAGTGTTTCAGGTATTTTCTCAATTGATAAACATGATCTTATGGCTGCAAAGATCATGGGTGCAGCACCTTCTTCCGCTCATTTACATGCCCTACATTTCCATTTCTGGGCTGGTAGCTCACAATCAAGGGGCAGAAAAGTGTGACTTTAGCGTGGATCCTACAGACGTCTTGCATTTAGAGAATCCAAGCAGTTGTGCTTCTGTGAAGTACTAGAAATAAACCAGACAGAAGCAAAACGGTAGGATTCATTGCAATCTAATAGAAGTCGCCACAGTATGCTGGCTAAGAGCTTGGTGTATGGGGGCTGGAGTTTAGGGTACGCTTTACAAATCTAACATTTGCTAATTGTGTGTAGTGGATTTCTAACAGGTAGTCAGTGGATTATACCCAGCTGAATTAAACCAGCATGGTGCTGGGTGTGGGAAGCCCACCTAAGGATTGTTGCAAGTGCTGAAAGTAGAATAGGAGAACCTGCCAGAGTGCTGTTAGCGAGGCTGTTTGGAGAAGCTATTGGAAGCTGTGAGTTCTCTTGGGCTGTTTTTCTGGACAACTTCGTCATGCTGGCTTTCCCGATGAACTTTGGGGAGCTCTGGTCCTCACCTTAAGCATCGCTTCCTGGCTCCAGAGAGGGAGATGGTGGTGCCCTGCTCAGCCCCATGGAGAAGCTTGTCACATTGGCTTTCCTGATGGGAACTCAGCTTTCCTCATCGCTGGAGGA
>NDGN011446697.1:0-14702 GCA_002564285.1 Tympanoctomys barrerae
GCATCAGGCCTTCATCTGGGTAGTTATTAGATACAAACTCACAGAATTAGGCATATATCTAATATATATGCATGTAGATGCAGCCACGTGCATACAGTACATGTAAAATTTTCAGTTTGTGTATTGTGATCTCTGGGAATTATACAGCAACAGAGTGGCACATATATTTTCAAATAATCATCATGATAATACAAAGTACATGCCTCAAGTACTGTGGTTCACAGTTCCAATGTTACAATAAGTATCTGCCCAGTTGTGTTTGTCAAACTGTGTTCCCTAGACTTTTGCATCAGAATCAGCTGCTTATGTCAAGCTAGCTTCCTGGACATACTCAATCCAACTGGACTTACTAGAGATGAGGTTTGAAACTCTGTCTGTCCAGGAGTATTTTCATGTAATCCTCACAGCTCCTAAAAACATTCTTTATTAGAATGTTTTTGAAGTATCATCCATGAATCCAGTAATTCAGCATTTCCTGTTAGCACAGATGGATAGTTGCATCAGAATTATTAAAGGGATTCCAGGGAGCCTCAATTAAGAACCAGTAGGCAGTGTAGTTATGAGCTCTCTTACTGAGCATAAGCTATGACTCTTTGCTAATTTTATCTTTTAATTTTTACAACTATTATGTGGGACATTAATATACCTCATATTTAAGAGATGCTGATGCCAACTGGTTAAATCAACGCTCACAGGTCATACCTAGTTATAGACCCATCACCCCAAATTGGATGATTCCATTGCTTATAATTGAAGTCATATTGGCTCCCAAACAAGGTTAAGGTGCTTTGGTCAAGCAAAATCCAAAATGCAAAATCAAATCTGAGCTATTTGGGGACAGCAGGCTGGGGAGGAATCCACCTATGTGATAGAATCAGATTCAGCAAAGTTGTTAATTCAATAACTAGACATAACCTTCCCCTCTTTTAGCCTAACTTTTAATCTTTGAAAGAGACATAAACATCCCTACCTTTCCCTGAATGGACAACTTTCTTAAAATGTATTGCCTGCCTATAGAATTTGCAGCATCATCTTTTACAGAATAATTATTACCAATTGGCATTTCAGTAAGACATCATATGGCCCAGTTGTGCCTGGTGCTTTGTGAAAAGCACAGACTTCTTGGTTTCATGTTAAGGGGATGCAGTTATCAGGGATTCCCAGGCAGGCAGTGAGAGGAACATAAGGATTATGTGGGCTGGCAAGGTCCAGCACAAGAAGGACAGGGTTTAGAGCACACAGTGCTGAGCCTTGGAGGAAAGGTCTAGGTAAGACCATTAAAGAAGTGTTAAGATAGATGCTGAGGTGGAAAGGTAAAGCTGAATTTCAGAGTACATCAGCTTCAAGAATGAGTTAGTAAATAGTAAGTTTTGAAAGAAAAGAATGAATAATAAACATGGATGGAGAAGCTGATGTGGGAGAGGTGATGTGGGAACTTGAATGCCAAGTTACTCAGTGAACATGACCTGGGAGGTTATAGAGATACAAGGAAAATTACTGTTATGACTTGTATTTAGATGTGACCTCAGTACCTTGGTGGTTTTTGCAGAGCTGGCTGGGTCTAGAGCATGATATTTGGCTTAAAGATGTTATAATGCAATTAAGGGTTTGAGATGAGTAAATTAGTCTACCAATTGGTTTAGCATAATTCTGGGTGTGGAAGCTTCACCTTGGGTGTGGGTGGGACTGCCAAAAGTGAGTAGCCTGGAGAGAATCAAGGGAGAGGTAGGCTGCTGCTGTGTGCTACTTTGATGTTTCCTGCCTGCTTGCCATGAGCTATTTTTCTCTGTGATCCTCTGTCCTGTCACTGTGCCTCAGAGCCAGCTGACTCTGAACTGAAAGAAACCTCTACAAACTGTGAGCCCAAATCAAACTTTCCTCTTTTAAGTTTGAGTGTTGGACATTTTGTCACAGCATTGAGAAAACAACTAAGACAGTTACTCCATAGGAGCCTAAAAAGATGATGCCAGATATTTAGGGCGGTTCCTCTGAGGCCAGGATTAAGAATGAATTGAAGTAGCTTCATTTTCTCTTTGGCCTTTGTTTGAATATTGACCAATCATCTGCAAATCTTTTCTCTTTTCCTTTTTCTCTTTAATCACAGTCCTTCTTGTCAAGTTTTGGGGCAGGACTTTTCTTTCTCCAATAATAGAGTAACTTAATCTTTTGAGAGAAAAAGTTTGGGCTGCTTGACTAAATCCTGCTTTACAGAGCACATTCAGCCCTGCAAGTACGGATTGAATTGATGTACGCATATCGCATATAATTTGATTCCACACATTGTTATTTTTAACACCTTTGTGTTGTGTACTATTAAAGCCACTATTCTGTTTAGATATGTAGGTAGGGGAGGTTATCCAACTTTGCAACTCACAAAAGAGTTTAGTTATTCATATACTCATTTCAGTATAAAATAGCAAATGCCTAAAGTGAGCATTGGAAAACCACTTATGATTTGAAGTTAGCTAGGGCACATTTTAAGTTTTTCAAGTTTGGGTCACATTTAGAATCTCTTACACTGCTGAATTGCAATGTTGCACTCAAAGAGTATGACATGCCACACAGATCTGGGGTAGAAGAGAAAGCCTGCCTCAGAAAGAATTATCTCCCAGGCTGAAAGAATGACCTATGCAAAATCTGTAATTGTAAAATTTGACCTTATGAATCATGCGCCATAATGGCCACTGGGAACATGAGATCTTGCTTATGCTTGCCTCTCCTCCTGTCTGTCTGAATACATTTTTTCCCTTTCCTCAGTGAAATACATTTCAGTTTTAACTGTACCATTTTTGTTGTTGTTGTTGTTGTTCTTAAGTGCAAGTGGACTCTTTGTTGAGGTGTAAGCTGAGTGCAGTTCGATTTTGGCAGGTACAGATTTCTGCTTTTCTCTGCTTTCATATGACCTCTTTTCACTTCTGGGAATAGTCTTTATAAACAAATGCAACGAGTTATGGAAGATTGTGTGAGTCCAATATTTATTCCTGTGACCACATTTCTCCAGGGAAGGGTGTCTATAGCTCTTGTCCAAGCAGAACAGGCTACAGAAACCATTGTTAGTCATGAGGTTTGTGTTAAGATTGTAAATACATACCTCTAAAATTCTTAGCTGAATACCACCACATATTTTCATACGGAATTGCCCAATGCCTTTTGGCTATTTTTACTTTAAGTGGAAGGCTCAGACACTTGTGAAAGGACAAACAGTGCTGACACCGATGAGGAAGATGAGATACACAACAGAAGAGGAGAACTTGCTGTGGATAGAAACTAAGCCCTGGGAGTTGAAAATGATTGAAAACTGCAAAGGGAGCTCCACCATCCAAACAGTGCAAACACAGCCCAGAAAGTAGAGTGAAACAAAACTGGAAAGAATACTTCATTCTGTTAGAGAGAACTAGATCTGAAAAACAGTCAGATCTTTAGCAATGACCACTATCTCTAGGACTTATTTGTTGAATTAAATTTTGGGGTAGGACAAGGAACACAACAGATGTACTCTTTGCCCTGCTGGAGTTTACAGCCAAGGGGGTTGTAGTGATGAGAAGAGTCTGTCAGTAAATTTTAATTACTTCAGGGTGCCTTGCAGCCAGCCCCAGAGGGAACAAGAGCCAGGGGTGACAAGCCTGTGAGTGATGGCTGCAAGTGGGTGTAAGGTGGCTCCCTCTCTTCCTGCCCTGTGTTGCCTCTACCCATCATTTCTTGTCTCAAGCTCCTATCTCCTATCTATTCTTGTACAGAACAGTTTTCCTTTGAGTGCCCCGTAGGTATGTGTCCCTAGAAATGTATCGACTTTGCTTATGCTTTCTGCTCCTTTGAAACTAACTTTTTCCAAATCACTGTTTTCAATTTCAGGATACTTAGTTTCATGGCCAGATGACAGCTAGGCAAGGAATCCCACTTAACTCTCTAGTCCCCAGGGCCACTCTGTGGTCTGCCCAGAGCATCCAGCTGAAAGTAAATTCACATACATATGCTTACCTTAGTCCTAGTAATTTCAAGAATGACTCGACCTTGTCATTTGACCAAGTTTTCTCTCTTCCAAGTATCTACCTCACCAGTTTTTTTATGTAGTTGCATTTATTTTATAATATGCAAACAACACTTAAAAGATCACATCCATGGAAACAAGTGTTACAGCTTAGAGAAATAAGCAGCTCAGTGGAACTTTGCCCAAAGGTCTGGAATTAGGTAGATGTTCAACTGTAACTCAGCCTCCCAAAAGAGAAGTTTGATTTTCGTTTCAGGAGAGTAATCCAGCTTTGGGAGTTTCTCCAAATGCTTTTTACCTAAGTTTCAGCATTAGTCATTTCAATCAGATTTTGGTATAATTCTTGACATTTGAAATAGAAAGCCCAGGTGGCACTAAGTGGACACAAGTATTTCTCCTATCATATTGGATGCTTAAAATTTGATTAGTTATTTCATTTTATCATATGGTCTTTAAAAATAGAGGGGATAACATGTGCAGATAGATGGTCACAAATCTATGTAAGGACAGGATCTGATGTCAGCTCTTAGGGCAAAAAGAATCACTGTGGGAGGACTGGCAATACAGCTCAGCATACTAAACACCTGCTTAGGCAAGCTCAGGCACTAGGATTCTATCCCCAGTACCACTGCCACGCTGACCTCACCCCAGGGTGCACAGACCTGTGACTGCATCTGGGTGTGGTGGCTCATGCCTACAATCCCAGCACTGGTAAGGCTGAAAAGAAGAGGACTGCTCTGAGTCCAAGCTGCGCGGTGGAACCCTATCCAAAATAAATGAAGAAAGGAATCACTTTGAGTGTCATAAAAATCATGATGGGCTTTGATTTCAGCATAATCACTGCACTGAACTTTACCAACTATGCCATATTGAAAACAACTTGCTATCTCCAAGTCTCACGTGACTTGCAACTATTCTGACGTTGTAAGTATCGAATTATTAAAGTTAGAACAAGGTGAGGCATGCGTAAGAAGCAGCTACATACCATCCCATTTTTTTTTTTTAAATCTGTTACAGGTAACCACCCCTGTCCTTGAATCCCTATGACCTCAAGCTTAGTACACTGCTGGTTAGGACAGGCACAGAGACATGTAGAATGGGGACACGCGTCCCCAAGGACATCCTTTTCAGAAGCTGATAAGATTTTCCCAATAATTATCATAGGCATAGGTGAAAAAATATATCACGAATAAACACGTCATAAGTTGTGGAGGCACGTAATGCTGAAGTCCACCTCTGATACTTTATGTAAAACTTAGGTCAGTTCACCTGACCGCGTGGGTCCCAGGTTCACGAAAATAAAGGCACAGGAGGGGAAGGAGCAGGTCAGCGCACAAGAGAAACCTCAAGGTTTTGTGGGAATGTTTTTGAAAGAAAATCATTTATTTCTTCACGAGGCTGATTCTCAGCAAATATATGACTCTAGTAAAAGTAGAAGAAACAAAAAATAAAGAATCTCAGGCAGAAGTATAATGTGCTATTTTTTTCATAAAGAATAAATTGGACATTGGAATATTGACAGAGTGGGATGTTTTCTGTTTCTCTTATGAAACACTGGCTTTAAGCACCTAAGAATATGGTCTTTGTCAAACATATATGTCTGTGTTTTCATTTAAATGTAAATGTTGCCCTGAGTCTCAGGAAATACACAGAACCCACTTCACAGCCCTTCTAGAAAAAACCAGGGACACTGAGCTTTTCAAACTGAAATTGCTTCTTCAATTATTTTTCAAGTCTCTCAAGATCATCTTGGTAATTAATTTCTTTTATATTTTAAACATCCTTTTTCTTTTCCTGCAAAGAGGAAGAAATAAACAACATTGGAGGAAGAGTTCCGATTGTCAAGACAACACAATGTGCTGCTAGCTGGGGAGACATTTTTGCAACTTACAGAGAGATATAAATATATTAGTTTGGGGACTGTTACTTTCAGAGCAAATATTACATTGTCACAAATATCATCCCCTCAAGCTAAGGTGTGTATTAATGGCTTCATTATTAAAATTTGGTTACTGTTTCAGAACTGTAAATCCATCAGTTATGATAATTTTATAAAATGAAGCCACAAATATTAATAAAAGTTTTCAGTTCAATAGAGCATCAACAATAACCAGATATTATAATTCTGGGAAACTTAAAAACAATATTTTTGAAGTATAAGAAAATATTCCTTAGTACAAAACTTTCACTGGCGTTTTCCCAGCACCAGCCTGAAGAGCAGATGTCCTATACTTCCCTTCACCACACCAATGCACCTTTCCTTACTGTGCACAGGACAAAGCCCATCATTTCCTAGCATGGCGGGCAGGAACTGTCCGGTCTTGTTCAATATTATCTTTCCGCACTGTTTTTATCCAGACTTCCCTGCATGAGCACTGCATCCTCTAGTACAAGAGCATCCTTAAAGCTTTAGGATGTGGTGAGGTCTCCTGGCACGTTCATGGGTTGCATACGTGCGCAACACACTGGACTCTGTAAATTTCTACCTGGTCTTCAGTGTTAATGCATGGGCTGGCCCTGAACATAAGCACGGCTGCTGAGTGAAGTGTTCTACCATCGATCCATACCCAAAGCCTTGTTTCTTCCTTTCTTTCTTTCTTTCTTTTTTTTTAAATCAAGCTTATAACCAGTTATGCAGGCATAAAGTAGCCTGATTGTTTGGCCAATCTTCTTTGGATCAAATGCCCTTGGTTTTAATACATGCACTACAGATTGGATGAGATTGAACTAGATACAGCAAAAGTGAGACCTATTTTCTTTTCTAAATTACACAGGAGTCACTGTTTCCACTTTTTATCTCTTATTTTCTCCGCTCATTCCCCTTGGCTTTATTTGCCAAGATTACACATAGGACCACAGCAACACTACACACCAAACATGCCCTCGCTTCATCATAAGTATTTCAAAGTGCACCATTAAAGCAAAAAGAAAATCGAATCTTATTAACAGGATTAACTTCTAAACAAGAAGTCTCAAAATCCATTAGAAATAGAAGTGACGGTGTCAGCAATAAGCCTCTGCAAAATCATTTCATTAAAACTCCTTTATTTTTGAAAGTTGGTTACTTATGCATCCTGATGACTTTTAGCATTAAAACCTGGCAGAGTGGGTAGTCCATGGGGGCCACAATCCTTTGTAGTTTGTTTGATGGGGACTGTTTCCCAAAGTCACATATGTGATACTCTACCTCAGCCTCATAAGTTGATTTATCCTCCCAAGAAAACACATATAAAAGCCATATACAGAAGAGAAAGAAATTAATACCATAAACCTGTCATGAAACATTTCAAGTCAAAAAATAAGATCTGGTGAAACTGGAGTGCTTTATAGGTATGGAAACTGTGTAGCCCACAGTTACAAAACCATATCATGCAGCTCCAACTTTTTCAAAATACAATACCCAAATTTTTATGAGAAACAACTGGGTTTTGCTATTGTTGTTTGCTTCTGTGATTTCCACTGTTCCATCACATTTAGGGTAATTTGTCTACTCATTCATATATTTTCCACTTTAAAAACCTTGGGGTCTGGGAGATAACTCAGTGGCATAAGCACTTGCCTGGCAAGTGCAAGGTCCTGAGTTTGATACCTGGCACTAAAGGGAAAAAAAAAGAAAGAAACTAAAGAACTTTGGGACATGGAAGTCAGTGGAGGAAGCGCCAAAGGCTGTGGCAAGTTCTGAGCTCCAAGGAGTGAGGTGTTCCTCACAGGCAGGTAGATCCAATTTAGCAACCCTTTGTTACAGACAGATCTCTCATTGGCTTCCAGTGTGGCTACCCAACAGCTGAGGTGGCAAAATTTGGCAATTATTAAAAACTTACCTCTTTCTTTGACTATGCTCATCCAATGAGAGAACTCACTCAACTTTACCTTCTAGCTAATGAGAGTCCAAGTCTCTCTTTATAAATGTACAGTTGTCAATTTGGTAGAAATATTAGTTACTTGGTTCATAGGCTTAAGTTGAGAGAGAAAACAGTGAAGAATGTTCAGGTTGCATTTAGTGTGTGAGTTGGGTTTGATTCAGGGATGCTGCGATCATCTTGCAGAGGCGCTGCCCACCACCTCATTAGCTTAGCACAGTGCCTTCCTTGGAATACAGGGAACATGTAGCAGATGCTTATTAGCGGATGAGAGAATGAGAATTAGAAACAGCATCCCTCTTAGCTCCAGTGGAGCTGTGGCAGGCTCATGTAGCTGTGGCTTCTTCTTTCCTTCAGAACAAGCTGAGCCTTTGGGTGGGGCTGTAGGTAGATGGGAGCTAGTTTCTCTTGCCTTGGTTTCCAGACCTTCTTTGGAGGATATGATAGTTATAATTCTGTTAAGGACTACTCAAATTTTTAAATATTTGCTACTATAGTTCTCAATAACCCATGCCTGAATTCTGTAGGAAGAAATGTTTTAAAACATGTGTCAAGCATCTGTATTGTTCTCAATAATATACTGGGATTTGACTTAATATTAGGAACAGTTTGCAGGCTCATTTGGTGATAGTTTGAAGATTGTAACAGTTTTCTGCCTATATATATTTTTGCTTTTACTCATAAAATTCCATATGGCCTTCAACAGTACCTTTTGAATATAATGTAGAAAAATAAAAGAAAAACTCTCTCTAGCAGTGAATTGTCTTGGTTGTATTTCAGAGTTATTAATTTTTTGGTGTGGGTGTGTATATCCAACTTGGCTGAAAAGACTATAAGAGGAATATTATCTCTAATTTCTTCTCTCTCTCATCCATTAATGACCATCTATTAAGTGCTATATATATTTGAAGGATGTTATTTTAGTAGAAATGATAGTTGAATCATATCAATTCACAAATTCCAATTAACTGAGTGGTCTGCACTTTTTAGAGGGTATGATCATTTGTCCTGTGAGTCTGGCATGCTGTCTCTTCTCCTTTCCCTGTCTTTCTCTCTTTTCTCCCTCTTACACTCATATGATAGATGGGAAGTTTGAACTGGAGTCTTTCTATCTCAGTCTTCTGGCTTTTCCTTCCCATGTGGCTGAATGAAAGAGCCAAAGATTCAAAACATAGGTTTGGACTTGCTTGCAAAGGCATCCCTTTGAGTGTTCACAGTGACTCTGGGGTCCCAATAGGTTCACCAGTTTTGGCATTGAGATTTGAGGCTCAGACCTCCCTGATGGAACATCATGACAGTTATTTGTTCATCTTTCTCCTGTCTTCATCCTTTGTGGAAAGTGTGGGGAAAAGAGTGAAGGTGTAGGGAAAGATCTCACAAATCTCAAATGTAAGTACCATCTTAAATTCATCAGGAGGACTGACACTTAATATTGTTTATCATATCTGATTATTTTCTAAATCAATGCCTACAAGTTCTCTTGGATGGTGAGTAGCTCTCAAAACAGATCCCAAAACAGGGATGAGCATATCTGGTGTTACATCCAGTGTGGGGTGTTCACTGGATGCTGGTTCCAGTGGCTTCTGTGTTCTCAGCAGGCCCCGTGGACTTACCTTCTGAATGTAAGAGATCACACAGCAAGAGTCAGAATGGCTTTGGGCCGTGAGTAGAAATTAACTTCATGTGGAAAAGTGATTCTGACCTTACAAAATGGTTTGGGTACCAACTATTGCTCTCTTTTGAGCATTTCTCTCAAATTTGATCTCACTTATTGGGTTTTGTGATGAAAGGCTTTTATTGATTAGTACTGAGCACTTGAAGTTAAGTGGCTCTGTGGAAAATAGGGAATTAGATGATCATTATTTTTTATCTTTTCTGAAAAGTGCAATTTCTAGTTAGACATCTGACTAAATAAAACCCAGGGTGTCTTTATACCAGAAAGTATAAAGACTGCACTAAAAAGCAGTCTCTATATGATTGGATTTAATTAAATGCTTACCAGGAGCCATGTGTGTGGGTGGGGGGGGTGAGTTCTCCCTGAGTCTGAAGCAGGCATTCCTTTTTATGAATCAGGCTGGGCCAGAACTGGCACACTGCTTTGCCCATTAGAATTCATTCTGCTACCTTCAGTCAGGCCCCTGAAGGGACCTGAAGTTGATGCATTTCATCCATCTATTTCATTTCCCAAGCATTCTCCATAGGTATTAAAGACTTACCCTCAAGCTACCATCCTCCATTTAGTATCTAAGTCAGTCTTAGGAGAAGGTCACTGACTACTATAAGCAGGTGCAGCACTGTGGTCCTGATACAGCCATGCTTTGTTATCATGCTTTATCTTGTACCCCAGACACTGGAGATGCTCTTAGCACTTGCCAACCTATGCCACGACCATATCATTTTCAGTTGTAAAGACTAGCTGCAACAGATCAATGGTCTGCCAGGCAAAACAATAGATTGTCAGGGTGAGTGAAAATATTTCTGGTACATATACTTTAGATGGAGAAAAAACATGATTAATATACTGGATAAATTCAAGTGTTGTTAAGTTCTACAATAAAGCCCACAATGCCTTGGGATAGGATTTTATGTGCTCTACTAAGGGCACACACAATCTCCCAAAGTTCTTTATGCCTATAGCAGACTGAGTGAAAGTCAGAGTCTGGTAGACCTGGAGGCATAGCCCAAAAAGGCTCGCTGAAAGGACCAACTTACTTTGAAAATTTTTGTATTTAAAATTATGCTTCAGGGCTGGGGAGATAGCTTGGTAGAACAAGCACTTGCCTGGCAAGCAATCCCTGAGTTCAATCCCTGGTACCGAAAAAAAAAAAAGATTCAGACAAATTTTCCTACTATTCTTTCTCTATTCATGTTTATTTCAATACAGAATTTATCCCTGAAGCAATGAAGAAGCATTGAGAAGAAAAGCATATTTGCCAATCTTTTTCTGTTGCTTTATGTCTCCGGACATATCTGCTCTCATCTGAGAAGCAAGTGGGTGTAATACTCTGCAGCCCTCTTACAGGGTGATCATTTGGGTAGAACAAGAATGGAATCATATTTCAGCTTGCCCCCTTCCTGGTTTGGTGCTTCCACCTTTCCCACGGCATTGTCTAAGGAGGCAGCTGGTCTCTGGTACCTCCACATGCTCTTTTGGAGTCTAGATCAACACTGTAGTCCCACAGGGGGCCCCAGTGTGCTCCAGCTAAATGAAAGGAGGCAGTGATCCTGAGTCTGGTGATCCCCATTTTTAATACTACTTAGGAAAATGGTTAAAGATGTAGGCTTGTACAGAATTTTGGAACACAGTGCTGCTTGGTTACTCTTACTCAACTTCATCTGAGTTATGGGACATCTGCCTTCCTGGGCATAGGGGTTTAGCCTTTGTCCCAGTTCCTGCTGTGCGAAGAAAAGACTGAATTTACTCTGCCTGCAACGAGTGATGAGTCCAAGGCAATAAACCAATGACAATAACAGAAGTTGGTGCTTAGCAACTGAGACTCTCAGGAAGCAGAGATGAAATCAATCTCAAATGAATGCACCTGGAGGGTTGCTGCTATCGAGAGTCAGACACGGGAACTTTCCCACACAAGCCTTGATAAGGAAATCAGAAATTGATAAATAAGATAGATGGATATAACTGTAAATACTTAATAGGTAGTATTATCACTCTGTAAGTAGAGAGTATGTATTGTTCTACATCATTAAGACATTTATAAACCTGATTTCGTAAGTTATAAACCAAAATAACATATTATTTTATCCTAATCCTACAATGAAGAGATCATTCACTGCTCTGACCTATATTTCACAATAGAAACTTTTTGGAGATTGAGATAGTTTTGTGGTGGACCTAAACTCAGAGAGCATTAGAAGAAAAACCACAGCTTTTCTAGATATGAGTGAAATGCAAATAGAGGAGATGGAATTTCCACAAATCTTAAATGCATTCATTATTAATAAAAACCTTCACAAAGAGTGGAATAAAAAACAAATAACAAAGGAAACTAAAAAAAAATAGAATTATGGTAAACCAAGCTTTTGGCTGAGTTTGTGTACTAGGCCCAGACACACCAGACTAAAAAAGAACCACTTATGTTCCACAGTCAAACCCAAACTTTACTGATGAAGCTGATAGATTCCAAGAGCTAGAAAATAGCCTATTAATATTATATAATTAGCATTATTTTTATATTAAATGATAAAGATAAAAAAGTTAGATAAGTACTTAGAAATATGACATTACATATAAATAGGATATCAGTAACCTATTTAATATGTCAAGAAATTAATCAAAGACTGTTAAGTGACAGCCCTGAATTTTGAAAATATATTTTAAAAATTCAGAGAAATTAAAAATTATATATATTAAAAATTTATTAAAAATGGGAGCAGGGCTGGGGAGATAGCTCAGCAGTCTAAGTGCCTGCCTTGCAAGCACAAGGACCCGGGTTTGATCCCCAGTATCATATGCTGTGTGGCCCTGGAACCCTGGGTGTTCTGTGTTGGCCACCAAACCCGGGTGTGATGTTGCACACCTGTAATCCCAGTGCTGGGGAGGTTGAGACAAAAAAATCCCTACAAGTTCAAGCTGCATAGCAAGACCCTATATTACATAAAAAAGAATAATAGTAAAAAATGGGGACAAATATATCCTAAAGCAAAAAAATATTTGAGTAATTTCAAAATTAAGTCAAGAACTACACAGCAATATCTGTCATCATAATTAGCTTTTCTGTACAGAATGTTTTAGCAACTTCAATATGACAAGAAAATTGAGTGGCTATTACAAATATTCAAGAATGAAAGATGTAAAAGTTGTGTTTGATAAGTAGTTCAAAATATAAAGGAATAAAAGTTTAATAGAACGGTTGAGTAAATTTTGTAATGTGAGAAACTAAAAAAGTAGCATCTGCTGTTTTGAGTTTCACAGAGAAAAACAACCCATTTTCAGAATTGTAAAAATATAGTAAGTTGTACAAGGAAGCAGAGAAAATGTACCAAGAAAATGGAATATATATATATATATATATATATATATATATATATATATATTGAAGACAGGGTCTCTGTAGGTAGCTCAGGCTGGCTTCCAACTCACCATCATCCTACCTCACCATCTTGAATGCTGGAATTACCAGCATGTGTCACCATACCTGGAGAAAATAATATATCTTTTTTATTTTCCATTTATGTATTTGGTACAGGCTCTCACTATGCAACCATGCAGCTCGTACTTGTAGCGATCCTCCTGTTTTCAGTCTCCTTGGTGTTGGGATTGCAAGCACGTGCTACCACACTGGGACTTGTTCACTGGCTTAGCACTCCCTGGGGGTGGGGGCATGTGCAGCATGTAGGACCAGGGATCGAACACTGCTCCCTACTCTTGGCAGAGCAGGAGCTTAGTCCACTGAGCTATCTCACCAGCCCCAGAATTCCTTTCCTTAGAATTTTAGGAAGCCAAGGTTCAGAAAGTGTGAAGTAGTAAATATGTATCTTTCAGTGGCTGGAGACATAACACAATGGTATATGTGCTTATCTGGCAAATGCAAGGTTCTGAGTTTGTCTTTCTTATTGAAAGACAAAATGTGTGATTGAAATAATGGAAATGCACACTGATTAAAGAGTATTTTAAAAGGCAATACAATTATTGCCAGAAGGTATATGAAGTTAGAGTGTAGAAGGACCTACTTACTTATTCAAGAATGGAAATACAAATTACGACACGGACAATACAGTTAATGTCTATGTTAGACTTATACCTCAACCCATTAACCAGAAAGAAACAAGTCACCGAGTAGAAAGATTAACAAAATTACTACTTACACAAATGCAAATCAAAAAGGTTAATATATTTAAAAATGCCTAGATGCTCTAGTGTAAGTCCAATGAAAATCTGAGGAACAATGAAATGTTACTTAAGATCCATCAGACAGACACCCCCACTTAAAGATCTGGTTGGCATAGAGTATGTTTATTTTAAGAATTGATATCGTAATTGTAAATAATGGCAGCTTTTCTGGAAAGCAATTTGCAGCAGCAAAGAAACTTTAAGGACATTTACTCTTGGACATAATGAACTCGCTTTCAGGAACTAGAGAGGAAATCAAAGAACCTTCATATAAAATGAACGTAATTGGCATGGGAATGGGGAACAGAGGTCCCATGGATCAGAGAATAGTTACATAAATTATGGCATATTTACAGCATTAAATATAGTATTTATTCAAATAAATGATTACAGTAAAGTTTAGCAAAGTGAACATAATAACTGCTGTTGTAAAACAAATTGTGGCCAAAAGAAAATATTACTGTAGTCTACTGTAGCACTTTAAGGTGTGGAAAAGTGTAGGTTGATTGCTAAATTGCCTTGGTGGTGGTAGATTATGCATTCAGATTTATGTAAAATTAAACATGTGGCTGTATACATAAATAATGGAGGAAGAAAATGACATTGTATGTTTTGGAGTTGCTTAAGGTTTCAAAGATAGGATGCTCACAAAGTCCTAAGGTTAATTACAAGAAATATAATATTTCGGCTGAGAGAGTTGGGACTTAGAGACAAATACTTTAGCATCATCTTTTGACTAGGTACGCAGAATTATCTCTTCAGCCATAAGATTGAGTGACCAAGTATTCACATAGTGTTCTTCATCTCATTCCCTTTCATCTTCCAGTAATCACTTTGGAATACTTCCTCCAAAGACTGAAAACTCCTTTCCTTAGAATTTTAGGAGGCTGAGATTTGGAAAGTGTGAAGTAGTAAATATTTATCCTTCAATGGCTGGGGACGCAGCTCAATGGTATTAAATTCCTACCTGGCAAATGCAAGGTTTTGAGTTTGATTCCCAGTACCC
>NDGN011446698.1:0-14790 GCA_002564285.1 Tympanoctomys barrerae
ATATATATATATAATGGATTCCAATCTTGAGGTGAATGTTCTAGAAAGGATCTGTGAAGGTTTAAGTGCCTTTGACCTTTGTAAGGTTTCTTTTTTGCCTGAGCAGCTAGCAAGTTCAATATTTTGATTGTTTTTTAAAAGAAATTTTGACAATGATACGATAGTAGAATTTAGGGATTCTGAATAGCAATGAATTTAAAAACCATGTGTGATTCTTGATTTTATCCTACACACCCACTCTCACCAGCCAAAATTGTATTAGTGCTGAATAATGGGTATGTATTCTTTTTAGCTAAATTTGTCCCTTTTTGTATCCATAGCCGGTCCAGCCATCTATTTTACCTGTCTCCTCCTGGGTTTCATAGCACCAAAGACTTATACATTTCTATAGCCCTCAATTTTTTCCCTTGCAAGTTATTTAAGAAAAGAATAACATCAATCAGAAGATGTACACTTGTAGTGATTTCACAGTAGTTGTTCCTGACTTTTTTCTTTTTCTATCAATCGCCAATCAGGGCTTATTCTTAACTATTTCAGGTACCCGTATTTTGCTGCTGCAATATCTCTCCAACCCCTGAGCAGTTCAGTACTGTCTACTCAGGTAAACTATGGAAAGAAAAGTTGAAACAAGTCCCAAACAAAGGCCATTAGACACTAGAGGGGGAGAAATGTATTCACTGTATTTTGCAAGTGAAAGTGGAAGAGGAATCACCTGTGTTTTCCTGATTTCTTCCTTTTTTCAAATGTAAGTACGCAAGCATTTTTGTTTTCTCATTTAATTGACAGCCTTTACACTTTACAGGATAATATAGATAAAATGTGAAATAAACATAAACTGAACTTGTACATTGTGGTATCTACAGTTATGTCACCAGGCATACAATTATTTCAGTGTAACTTGCAAAATCTATGTTACATGAAGAGGTTGCTTAACAAAATAAAAGTTATTGTTAAGACAATATTATGAAGGATCTGCTGTGCACTAGGCTTATTTTAAGATAGATGTAAAGAACATTATCTTCAAATTCTACTTAGGTTGTACACAAAATCACCATCATATCAAATACTCAGTTTCCTCCCCTGCCTTGGATCCCGTCTCATCCAACCGATGCCTAGATTCAGTGCAGAGTCCCAATTTGGCACCCCCTGCAGGCTGTGCCCTGTTCGGGGCTTATTGCTATTTAACTCCTGGAAGTGTTCCTTTGAAAACTCTTGTGTATTGTTTTTGTTTCTTGTTGTATTTTTCTTTACTATTTTAAAGCACTATGTGTTGAGGGTTTCTGAAAAGTGTATGTTCTCAAAATTAAAACCTCATCCTATGATCCAGCTGTTCAAGGGACCCTGTCTGTCTCACGGGGTGGGGGCTGTGGGTGAGTTATGAGCTCAACAGTAGCTGGAGAAATAAAGGCTTGGCCCGCAGTTCACATATCCTCCTCTCTCCTCCCCCAAAACTCACTCACCCACTAAGGATCGGAGAGGTGGAAGGGGCCCAGGGCTCGAGAGAGCAGCCTAGCCATGAGCGGACTTCCAGCAGTAGTCTGGATGGAGCTTTCTTTAAAAATAACTAGAAGTTGCCTCTAAAAATCCAAAACTGGCTATGAGTTTGCTTTTTGTTTCTATTTATTTAGCATACGATTTCTAATTTGTGAGCTTGGCCCCTAGACAGGAAAGCTTGCTCTCCCAACAACAACATCCAGGTCCTCTCAAGACCACGCCTGCTCTGGGTCAGCATGAAATAGACTAGCTTCCCAGCCTGGCGACTCCCCGGGCTCTGGGGTCCCGCGTGGTGCCCGCCCTGGAGCACCGACCCGCTATTCTTCTCCTCCTGCGATTACTAGCAGCCTCACAAGCGGCACCATATGCCGCTCCTGATCAAACAGCGAGCAACATCGGCACCGATAATTGACGAGACCCGCTAGAAATCACGCAGCAAGGCAGCCCACTGAGACCGCAGGGGCTGACAAATCACTGCTAATAATCCTGTTAGGAACAGCGCGGCCAGCGGGGTTCGCAATAGCTTTATTTTTATAAAGTAGGCGTTGACAGTATAAAACACAACGAGATCTCTTTTTTAAACAGAAGACAGAGTAGCATAATGGTAATTTTTCCGGAAGCGATTCTTAGCACAATTTGGATGGAGAATATGGGTTTTAAATACACAGACTCTCCTTCCTCTTTTTCTTTTTAAAAACTTTTCAGGTATTTTCATGCTTTGTTTTTTCTCCTCCTGTGGTTTCCACAGTCAAATGAGAACTGCTGAAAGAACCATTTTAAGAACAATCGATTGAAAGAGAACTTTAGTTTGAGAGCAGAACTGAACTATAATTTGAAAGTTTTCCTGTAGCACCCTTGACAAATTTTGGAGCACATTTCGCAAGCTTGACACCAACAGCAAGCAAAGTGAAACTCCAAAGCCAGTAGCTACTTTCTCTTCCTATCACCATTTCTTGAAAGAGAGAGAGAGAGAGAGAGAGAGAGAGAGAGAGAGAGAGAGAGAGAGAAATCAAAACAAAGCAAAAGAAAACCAAACACCTACAATCAACAACAAATCTTTATGGGTCAAATAAAAAGTTTCATTTTTAAATTGTTTCTGTTGGGTTTTGTCTATTAATCTCTCTTTTACCACCCCAAATTTTGCTTTCTGAGCAAAAACATTTGTAAAATAATTTTTAAATCTGTTATTTGGATTCAAGCAAGGAATATGGACAAGTGTCATTTCCATAGTGAGTATTAATAGTTCGTTTTATGTAGTAATGTTCCATGAATGGTATTCTGTTTTTACGGTTAATGTTTATAATCAAAATACAATTTTTACAGCATAGCAGCAGCTCAGCTTGTCTAACTAGGCTTCCTTATAATTTCCTCAGAATCTAGCCACCAACTGCTCAACCAGAAGATATCCTCTGGTTAACCTCTAACCATTTTAATCCAATCTTATACATTTTGGAACTACCCCTAGTATCTTACGGATGATCATAAGGGCAGAGCTACACATCACCAAGCCTCACAGTTTCGGATTCTGATAATGTCTTGAAAACTTAGCTAGCTTTCGAATATACTCACGAATAAGCCTGTTCCTTATCTGAAGAAATATAGACGTACAGAGATGTTATTGCCTGGCTTAGTTAGCTCCATGTACATGGTTTATCTATACTTAGCAAAATGCAGCATTCCGCTTTGTTCCTGCCTTCTACGAGATACAGTTCTAACAAGAGAAATAAAACAGAAAGTCATGTTTGGATTAGTAACTAGTACTCTCAGTTGAGCTCAGTATCTGAAGTGTTGACAAGAACACTGTCGGACTTCTCAACTAAACACATTCTGAAGGTCTGAGGAGAAAGTAGCAGTGGAGAAATAGGCTAGAAAAACAACAGGAATTCCGGTTTAAGGAGGACGTTAATCAAACAGCCCGCCTAAACTTTCCTTTGTAAAAAGTATGTATCTACTTCTTTGCTCAATGGAGTGGGCTCAATCCGTGGCAAATCCTCTCCACCTTCTGCCTCTGACATCCCCTCTAGGCTCAAGGCAAACTCACTTACCTTCTGGGAACACCACTCTCATTTTGAGATAGCTGGTGGTGAGTCTGATTATGGATGCTTTGTCCAGCTGCGAGGTGATAGCCGAGGGCAAAGGCAGTAATTTAGCCAGTTCATAAAATTCACTGTTTTCCTTCTCTCTCCTAGTCCGAGCAGCATTTTTGGACTTTTCTTTCATCGTGTCTGGTTCCCCCTTTCTTCTTGCAACGTAAACTCCACAGATTCATCCAAAACCGAAAATTGGCTTTCAACTAGAGATCATACTAGGCGAGAACACGCACGCACACACTGAATGAAAACGCTTAAGTCTGCACAAGAGACAGTGTACGGATGATGGTGAAAAGCCAGCGCAGCGAACAGAAAATACTTTCTTTGAAGACATAAGATGCAAATGTTGGAAATTTGTTCATCCACAATTTGGGCAACCCTGGAAGTCCCCGGGTATTAAATGCTGGCAGAATGCCTCAGGTTTTCTTCTATTCCGAGTTTTTTTTTACTCCGTGCTGCAAACCCGGTTCCTTGGAAAATCGACATAATACTTCCCGACGTTTGAGCTTCAGTTTCTCTGCATTTGAGGCAGCTCCAAGCCCACTTGGGAATAGGAATCCTGAATAGTTCTTTCAGACCACTGTGGAGACAACGGCATCAGAGCATAAGAAATCTGCGGCTCCGACTTGACCCCCTCGCCCCAGTTCCGAAAGCAGCCGGAAAGGGCCTCAGTGCGCCTCGGCTTTCCTGGGCAGCATCGTTGGGATTGTTTTTGAGATATGGAAAAATCAGCATTGGGGCCGAACCCCTGTAAACACTGTTCATATTCCCTCACCCGTGCCAGTTACAGTCTCCAGCCCCCTGGGAAGTTGCCCAAACAACAAAGCCCTTATTTTCGAAGACCCTCTGGAGGCGTCGGCCTCCGTCCGGGCCCAGCACCCGCGGTCCAGGCCGAGCGCGTCCCGCAAACTAGGATTCCTCCACAGCCTGCGGGCGTCGTGCAGTTCCGGCACTTGCCAGCGCTGGAGTTTGGCTACCTCTCTGCCAGGGGTCTGAAGTCTGACCGAGTCCTCAAAAAGTGGCACTTAAACACCAAGCCCCTGAGGACCCCCGAGGCGACCCAGGGCTTCCCCGCCCCTCAGAGGCAGGGACTCCGGCTGGCGGCGCAGGTTAACAGGTGGCACTGGCGACAGCTCCCCCGCGGGCGTGGGACGAAGACGTCCCCGCCCCGGCTGGCCCCCCCAGCGAAGAGCCGCTACGGCGTGGCTTCTGCTCCACCTACCTTCTGTCCTCGCTGGCCGCCACGGGTGAGGTGGAGCCCTCCTCATAATTGCTCTCCCGCCTGCGGGCCGCCCCAGCCACTCCCCGGGCCTTTCGGCTCTGCACCGGCAGAGAAGAGCTGAGCACGCTCGCGTTCGATTTTCTCGCTAACGAATGCTGGGGGGCGGGGGGAGCGGGGGGTGAGTGCGTTGCGGGAGGAGGAGGATGCGGGCTTCGGGACGGGCGAACTGGCTTTAAAATCCGCCTCCTCGGTACTTGCTACAAAGCCAGTATTATTCCTAATTGGAAGCCAAAAGCGCCCCCCCGTAACTTCTTTATAGCTTACGAAATTTAGCTTCAACTTCACTCCCGGGCTCCCTTTCTCCCGCCTTCCCTCAATGCCACTCACAAGATCTCCTGCTTTCCATTGGCTCAGCGCTTCAGAGCGAGGCGCTCATTGGCCAATCGGGCTGAATGACTGGAAACGCCCTCCCTCAACCCTAGCCGGCTGCTCCAGGCTCCGGGTCCGAGCAGCGGCTTGGCCACCAATGAGCCCTGGGAGCGGTGGTACCCCGCGCTCCCGCGGCTCCCAGCCCCTGGGTCCTGGCATTGTGAGCTCCCGTCTCGCCCCCGGCTCCCAGCGGCCGGCTGTCTGGGCCTAAGCCCAGCTCCCGACTGGACGCTGCCCCAGTGCCCCGCAGGTTCGGAGCTCCCAGCGTCGCCTCGAGATTCCCGCGGGAGGGTGGCGGCCGGGGCGCACGCGGCCAGCCTTGAGCTTTATTTTGTCCCAAGTTTCTCTGAACCCAGAGTGACATCAAATTCATTGCCAGAAGAAATAAATACAATGCTTAATCCAAAGAAGGGTGTCGTTTTGGAAATGCCTCGGGCTCTGGGGCTGACCTGTTCCCTGTGGAAAGGTCTAGGGGCGGTTTGCCCAGGGAAGCTGCACGTGGACCCCGGGGTAAACAGGTCACACTCGGGCCAGCATGGGCTCAGAGTGTCTGATATAGAGATGCCTCTAAAGATCCGATACTTTCAACGTCAGCAGGGTGGGTTAGGTTTTTGTTTCAGGAAGTCTGATGTGAATTTCCTTGCAGATAGGATACTGTCTGCAAGAGTGAACTTAAAACGTTTATATGCCTCTACTAGTTTAATAAACGAATCCTCCCAAGTAGTATTGCTGACAAATTACAGTTTGAAAAACTCATTTGCATCGCCTTCTCTTTCTCTCAATCTGAGAACAGATAACAGGAGGGGAAAAATCCCCGAAAACAATTATTGCCGCCCAGGAATTCCCACTGGGTTTTGGTGATGCAAGTGACAAGGCTCTGCTCCTGGAGGTGTGTTGGGCGCAACTGTCTCCTGTCACGAAAGTATACACGCCCTCGACTGTGCACTTGTCCCCTAAATTCGCCGCTCATCGAGCAAATACTTTGAAGAAGGGCGTGTGCCACTCCCTGATATTCGGAATACCCTCAAGATTGCTTGTTCAAAAGCACAGACATTTGCCATCTTCCTTGCCACCCTATGGTAGTAAGCTGGAGGACAATAGGAGCTTTCTGAAGTTATTTACACATCTGGGCATCACCAGGCAAGAGGAGGTGAAGGTTCTGGGTAGAAAGAAAAACACAAAGAAGTAAAGATAGAGATTTTGTAAGTGCCTCTGAGCAAGAAGCGACTAATGGGCTTTAGTCCGGAAGGAGGAGTCGTTTCTCCAGTGGTCAGAGCCACTTCAGAGACATGGCTCTGGGCGGCTCCGCCCGACTCGAGATTCACTGTTAACGAGGTGGCTTGTAGGGTTGAGATGCAGTGCGGCTCGTTTATACACTAGATTTCAGGAAGAGCAGGAAAGGTCAAGTTAGCTACTACAGGGGAAGCGAGGGGAGGGAGGCGCGTGGAGAGCTGGAGCAACCTTTCGTGACCCTCGTCATTCTGCCAACCTTGGGATAGGATGGGGCCGCCGGGCTAAGCGATGACACTTTGGGGTTAAACGAACCCCTTTTGTATTCGGATTGCTTCAGGGCGGATTTCATTCAGGTCTGTGGTTGCGTTAAGCCTTTCTGTACTTTAAACAGCCGACAGGTGTGGAAGTGCGCCTGGACGGGAAACCAGTCTGCACTGCAGGAATGGGCGGAGAGGGGGCGCGGAGTTCGCACCGGGGCGTGGCTGGCCGCGCCGGGTGGGAGTGCAGTATTTTGCTCTCTGAAGCAAAATGGACAAACGCATGTGGAAGTCTTCACACCAAAGGTCGAAGTCAGGGTGGGATGAGGCAGTGGAAGGCGACTCCAGTGTCCAGAGGTCGTTTAATAATCAAGGTGAATGATCGGGCCAAGGGTGCCGGCCCCTCTCTAAGGCCTCAGCACACGACGGTCGGAGCCATGTTTATCTTCAGACTGAATCCGAGCAACACCTGTTTTTCTAATCCTTGAACTCAGGTTAGAGTCTTCTCTCAGCTCCTTTATTCCGCAGTTTGGCCTGGGGACTCGGTTTAGCATCCTCGCAGGGAGCCTGGCTCGCACGGCCCGGCCCGCTAGTCGGGGACTTGAGCCGTGACCCAGATCCTCAGGTGCCTCCCTCCTGCGTGTTCGGAATTTGCCTCTAGCACGGGAAATTTTAAACAACTTTTTTTTTCTTTTAAGGTTGGGGAAGATAATTTTACAAACCATTTTGCCAGCGTAAAAGGAAAGAGGCGGGCGCACACGAGCCACTAATGCCAAACCCAAATCCACGCAGCCCCTAGGCCGCCCCCTGGCTCTGAAGCTCTGCCCCTCCCCCGAATAAACATCTCCCTCCTCCCAACACTCAGAAGGGCAAACAGCCCAGAGGCAGGACGACGAGGCTCCTCTGAGAGCCCTTTCCGCCTCTGAGGTCACCCGAGACTCTGCTCTCTGGAGCCCGCGCTGGCAGCCAGGTGCCCACAACTCCAGCCCGAGGGGCGGCGAGCGGGCGGCGTCTCCTGTGAGTACCAAGCGCTCCTGAGGAAGGGGAGGCGGCCTCCAGGGCCGCCTGCCCTCTCCTTCACACCAGGCAGAGTCCAGACTAGGGCAGATGAACTCTAGGGTGTAAAAGAGTACACGCGCAGCGATCGGAATCCCAGAATGAACTACTCAAATGGGTTTTCGTGCGGTGGCCCGGAAGTGGGCACATTGCCATTGCCAGTCTCTGCTCTGGCAGAGACCTCCGGCCTGCATTCTGGTAACGCGGCTCTGCTTTTGGAGCATCTTACAAAGCTGGGGTGCTTTCTGCCATCTCTTGCTTTTATACAGACTGCCAGGGGTGCACACGTGCGCTTCTCCACGCTCTTGCGTCACATGCACGAGTGTACAGACAAGAATTTTACTCAGTGGTCAAGGTCAAGGATGAAGGGTATATTTATAATCAAGCTGCAAAATCTGAAGACAGTCACTTAAGCCTCTTAGTATGTTGTATCCAGATGTTCACTTTCTACCAATGAAAAGGACAATTTGTCTAGGGAAATATTAAGGTCTTAGGACATATTAACATTTTTTCTTGCATATTCTAGACCCATCTTATTACCACATTTAGGCATTACAACTCCGAAATCATTGTAATGTTAAAGCAGAAACAAGACTTCCTTGTCACTTGGATCCTATTGGATAGGAAACAAAGGATGGAAGAATCTCAAAGAACAAAATCGCTTTTCATAAATTACGGTCGATGTTACTTTTCTGATCAGGGCGTTTTTGCTAAGTGCTTTAATGCAATAATAAAATCTCTGAAATAACATTTCTTAGGCATCCACCTCAACTGACGCTTGAGCAGGCAGTCTAGGATCAGCTTCAGAGGCTACAAAGTCAAAGAGAAAAAGAAAAAGAAAATATGCCAAGTCAGAAAAGGAGTGCTGAATACAAGGAAGGATTTTATGTAGTTTCACTAAATATTTTGGATAACGTTTTCCATCCAGGTTTTTAAACTGTAACCTAAAGTATGACCTGGAATGAGCTGCTGAGAAATGAGTGTTTCTTATATTATACATCATTATATTGGAAGATACATATTTTAGGCTTTAAAATAAAACATTTCTTAAGAGTAGCAAAGACAGCTCTGATTCTGTGCATTCTGAAGATGGAAGTGGGTGAGGGCATTCTGCTCCAGGCCTGGGCATGTTTCACATTCTTTTCTTTCCAGAAATTGAGCTAGGAATGAAGTATGTGCATATCTCAGCAATGCTGGTCACAGGAACACAAACAAGGCAAACGCTGGAGATGAACATGGGTTAGCAACTTCAGATCAAAAGATACTTTGGTTCCCAAATCCATTCAAGGTAGACACTCCAGAGGAACTGGGCCAGCCCAGTGGCCCCTCACAAAGGTGAGGAGTCTGAGGATGAGCTGGATCCAAAGGGCAAGTGCTGATATATCTCCAGGATTTTAACCAGAACCCCTCAGCTCCTGAGTCTCTAGAGGGTTTCTTCTTCTTTGAGCTCTAGCTTTTCTTCTTAGCTAGTGTTTCCACTGAATCCCAAAGTATCAGAAGTGCCAATCCTGGCACTCCTCAAGCAGGGTGGGTAAGGAATTCTGATGAGGTGGACCCCTTTAAGTCATAAACAAATCACTCATTTCCAGGACAGATCCTTCCTAGGGTTCACTTAGGGCAGAGATAGAGCCCATAGCAGCTTTTAGATCTGGTCCCTTGCACCCAATCTTGTTTAGAAATCAAATCCCTGGGGAACTCCATTACCTAGGTGCTCTAGACATCCAAAAGCAGAGAGGTCAGGAGTGAGAACAAGCTTCCTGCAGACCATCTCTGGTAGCCCCATGAGTGGGACATGAACCTCCCTTCTACAACATAGGTCCATCTCCAACTGCAGCATCAAAAGGAACTGCTGCCCACAGTGGTTCCTGCTGCCCCAGGACCCTAGGAAGTATTACAGTGCTCATCTGACTCTGAGACCAGGTGTCTTTGGGCTACCAAACACATTCCTGGACCCACCATCTCTGGATTCCCATGTGCTTATTTGCCCTTGAAAATCTGTGTTCTTGGTGTTATAGTTTTGGAAGCTGAGTATGTATGTATTTATCTGGTGGGTGGGTTAAAACAGACTGCTGTCCCAGTTTCAGTTTAAGATTCAGTAGATCTAGGGTGGAACCAAATCATCGGCATTTCCCAGATGCTGCTGTCCCTCCAGGAAGAACCACACTTAGCCATTGCCTGATGCTTCTCAGCCTGTGTTGGAGAAGACTGGGGTGGGGCAGGGGGGGAGGCAATTCTGAAGTGAAGCCTTGCTCAGGGGTGAGGTTCTCTATGATAATGATGAGATTTCTGAAGATGGCTCATTCTTGTCTCTCCTTAAGAAACTGGATGGCCTCAAGATAAGAGGGAAGAAGCTAGATCCAGCCTAACCACCCATGGGTGGGGAGTGTGGCCTCAGAGAAGCAAAGGAGTGCTCGAGACAGCAGCCGAATGCTCCAGACTTCAGGATCTCAGCTCCCTTGCAAAGTCCAGAGAGTTGGTGGTCTGATTTAGCTGAGAAGCACTGGAAAGATAGCACTGGGTCGCCTGTTAGTCTCAGTTCTGTTCCTTAACTTTAAAGAATACTTAAGAATAAAGGATCCAAAGTGTGCATGTGCTGTTGATGCAAGGGAATGGGGACCAGAGGGAAGCCCTCCCCTGGGAGCATTGTGAGGTCTCAGCCTCTCCCTCCATAAGTGGTTACACCCCTCCCTTGTAGGCCATCTGGTGACATGCGGCACTTCAGCCATGTGTTTATGGGACCTTTCTTTCATAAGAAAATATTTTCAAAATACATTTTATAAGTGCATTGGTATAAAGATGGAAATAATTCTAGCTGAATTCATTATCATGTATTTGTTATTCTATGTTTTTTTTCCTTCTGGTTGTAAAAGAAATTAAGGCAAAAAGTTTCGTGATCCATGAACTCTGGGCACTGCCTGGGTGTGGAGTTGGATAAGTCAGAGCTGCTCCTTACATGTGAGGGAGGATGCTGGTAGAGGCAGGCCTCTCCAGCTGAGGCTTCCAGCCTCCTTGGAACAGCTGGAGAAAGTTTTGCATGAGCATGTTTATTCAAGAGCTGCAGCTCCACTTCTGGTATGAAATCTGTTTGGCTCTTCACGCTCCTGCTATAGACACTACAGAGTCCCTCCCCACTAACGCCACATGGAAAGTCTAAATGGACTAGGTTACCAGCATCATTTCTTACGTGAACACCTCAACTGTCTCACTTATTTTCCTTACCCGGAAATCCAGATTATTAAGTGAAATCCAATTTAAAACAACATGCAAATCAAGTAAGTGCATCTTTGGGCTGTCATTTGTCTTTGCTGTTATACAGCCTAGGTCCTTGTTAACGTTCTGTCTGCATGTTCAAGCAAAATATTAAGTCTGATATTTTATACCATTGAACTTGGATGTTTTCACTTTCCAAGGCATGCAGAGAACCTCATCCTTTCTTTCTTAAGCATCTATATAATATCCTTTAAAAAAAAAAAAACAGTACAATAAGAGGAAGCAAACCTAAATGCTCTCAGTAGGTGACAGGATAAGAAATTGTCAAGCACAATATACACCTTTCTCCCATTCCATAGGTGAAAGCATCAGTCTACTTTTAATATTTTGTTTATTTGGAAAATGGAGGCTAAAAGTCATTTGAATTTTTCTCCTCTGACTTGTCAACGGAGAAACACTTGAAGCTGGCACTGTCCTGGCTCTCGCATGAGTAAGAGGAAGGGGTGAAACTGGCTTTAAATAGAGACGATGGTTTCTTGAACCCCTGTGAGTAGGGCTCACTAGTCATACTGGCAAGTGAGGATGATCAGAAACAGAGTCTGTTCAAAATCCTGCAGTCACACATTTTTCTTCTATCGAACATTTAACACTCTTTTATGCAGTACACAGAATAAAATAGCCACATATAATTCCAAGGAGTCTTCATCCAACAGATCTTCTGACTAATCACAATCGATTCACATCTAACCTATGTTAAAATAGTGATTCATTTCTGGAATCTGTATGTTGTAGAATTCAGCTGTTCCAACTCCACGGTGAGGCAACTTATTCCCGTGTTTGGTCTGCAGACATGGGGACTTTACTACAAAAACAACTCAAGGATTAACACATGCTGGCCAACCACTCTCATGACTTGAACAACCAGCTTGGAGGGAGCAAGGGGACAGACACAGGCTAGCAGCAATTTGCGAGGAGGACAAGCCATAATGGTCTGGTTAAGAATCTAAATAAAAATGATACGTAGGACAAAAGAAAAGAGAACAAGTGAGCTGCAAATGTGCAGTCTATCGAGATTTAAATCTGCTCTGATATTTATTTCCACTCCTGGAGATCCAATAACTTATTTGTGATGATAAATGTCATACTATAAGCCATCCTGTATTCTTGAATTTTAAAAGTTCATAGAAAAGAGATCTGATCACAATCTGTTTTACTTCGAGTCAGACAGCAGCAAATATGGGAGTTAAGTTTTTATATTAATTCTTAAAATTCTTAATTTCATATTCATTTTGGGGTATGAGTGCATTGGAATTATAACCCAACTCTATATTGGGTAGAGCATCCTCTTTCTTTCTCTTACACCTCCCATCAGAAAGACATGATAATGAGAAACTATTCCAGCAGGAGGAGCTGCTTTAGAAACAAATGGATTCCATGGCAACTCCTGACTCCACATGACTTCTAATAACTCGCATTTCTGTTGAAAATTGTCTGTCTGATATTCTGCCCAACGCTGGTGCTTTATGTGAGGTTTTCCCTAGTTTACATCTCAGAAGCAGAGTCTTAACCTCCAGTTTCATGAATAAGCAGTAGCAGCCGCCGCCGCCCCGACAGGGATACGTCGCCACCTGTAACCAGGATGTAGCTAGTGATTTGTCAAGTATTTTTGGTTCCAATTTTCAGAATAGCTGACAGAGATGAACACTGAATAAGAAATGTCAAGAGCTGGCACCACACCGTGTAGAAAATCTGGAATGTGTGTTCCACTGCAAATTGATAGAGAGAGTCAAATGCTCTCATTCAACTCCAGGCCCCTGGAGTTGAATGATCAGGCCCCTGGCAGCAGACCATGAGTGTTGGGCTTCCAGACAAAGACCATTGTACAGATAAAGAGAATCAAGACCCAAAATAGCCAGTATATTCATTTTTAAACTATCTGATGTTGTCCTTGACCACAGTGATGTGCTGGTCTCCCAATGGATATGGGTATTACGGTTATGGTGATTTTAAAAAAGATACTTATAATAGGACTTGTATGAGGCTTTATAAAAACTCATGCCTAACTACGTCTTTACTGTGACTCAGAAAAAAATTGTGTCATAGATGAGTCAGGTGATTGCCCTTGGTAATACTGCAGTGCACTGATGGAATTGAGTGCATTAGTGAGGATGAACTGAATTTGTACCCCTGAGCTTCTTCCAGGGTTTCTGGATCCAAGCTTGGCCTCAATGTTAGGTACAAACCCATGCAATCGACCAGAGAAGGCATTCTGACATAAGAAGATTTATTGGAGGTAGAAGCAAGCTGGCTGGCTGTCTAGACAGCACTGAACAAGGAGCAGGAAATTTTATAGGGTTTTTAGGGAAGGGAGTTTATGGGATGGAACAGCCTAGGGAGAGCTAGTCTTGGCAGGGCTACCTGGTCTGTTGGGAACTTTTGATGTTAACAAAAGGAGAGTTTCTGTGGTTTTGCACCAGCTTGGGTCTAAGAGTTGTTCTTTGTGGTTTGGCTCTGGCTCAGTGCCAAAATGAAATGAGTCTTGGAGTGTGGGTGAGGGTCCTGACTTATCACTCAACATGTAAAAAATGGTTTGCAAATCAACTGACCAAATTTAGAGTTAAACACTTTAAAAATAACTGGATGTTTATTTTGGAAAGTCTACTAAACAATTAATTTATGATTTTTAAAAAAAATAACTTTCAGAAATTTGAGGAGGGTACAAACCTAGTGTGAACACATAACATTTACTAATGTTATTGGAGACCAGTTCTGCAATGGTGGCCACGCTGTAGCCTACACAGCACCTTTGCAGCTTCTAAGAAGGACAGGAGATCTGACCAGTGGGGCCATGGATCTGAAGACCTGGGCAGTGACTGGAATGTGGTGAGAGTTCCGCCCAAGTCTCACTTGCTCTACAATTTCAGTTCTGCAATTTGGGGAAGAGATAAGCAAAGTTTCTGGGAATTTGTAACCCATCATTTTCCTGTGAGGGACACAGATGACCCTAACCCAGGTTTCTGAAGAGAAGGTTAAAAAGGAGAGTTCTTAGTACTACATAGGAATGATATTCACCTAATTAAGTGTTTTAGGCTTTTCCTTGAGAAGTTTTTTTTTTTTTTTTTTTTTTTTGCGGAACCAGGGATTGAACTCAGACCCTTGTGCTTGCCGGGGTAGCACTTATTCCACTGAGCCATCTCCCCGACCCCCTTGAGAAGTTTAAAAAAGCAAATAAAAAGAAATGAGCATGCTGCAAGTAGAATAACCAGCATAGGAGCATCCCAATTGAGGCCAGGGATGCAGATCTAAAGGAAAAACCCTCACTGACCTGCATCTCGTCATTCAGTTTTTCTTAACTTTTCATTCATCACGAAATGATTCCAGATTTACAGAAAGTTGCAAGAAAATGACCAGGAAAGCGGGTGTGGGGGTGCTGTCCACAGCCTGCCTGACTGTTAATATCTTGAATAACTATAGTGCTCATAAATACGAAGGAATTGATGTTGGTATAACTCACAGGGCCTACTCAGGGCTTATTTCTCTAGTTATACTTGAACTCGTGTGTGTGTGTGTGTGTGTGTGTGTGTGTGTGTGTCGTTTGTACAGCTTGGCAAACCATTGACATAATGAAAGCACAGAATTAACATCAGATTCCCTTAAATGACACCCTTGTGTTACATTTAAATCTTTCTCTCTGTCCTTGTCTCCAATCCCTATCAACTATGAGTCTCTGTTCTTTTTTTTTTTAAACATTTATTTATTTATTTTGTGTGTGTGTGTGTGTGTGTGTGTGGCCAGCTCA
>NDGN011446706.1:0-10091 GCA_002564285.1 Tympanoctomys barrerae
TTCCCATCATCATGGGAAGCCTGGAAGGAACAGTGAGCCTGGAGCAGTTCTGTGCTCCCATGAAGAGGGGCTATGGCCACTGGGATGGCTCATTTGCATGTGGAGGCCCGCACAGAGAGGAAGTAATTCTTCAGTTAAGTAGAACTGAATCAGACCAAAGTTGCCAACATTTATGTAAGAAGTGATCCCTCTGATAAACCCACAAACCACTAGCAAAGAATGGAAACACAGCACATACATGAATTGAATGAGGGAGGTAGATCAGGAGTACTTACCACACCTACTTATGTAATTCCTGGCTGGCCCAGGTTTCATTAATTACCTGACTGGTAGTGATCCTTATGAGGATCTGGGAGCACGATGATCCTTCAGACACCAGTGTCTCCTCAACACTGCCTTGCACCTAATGTTTTCTGCAGATTCACACCTGCTCACCTGGCCCAGCTCACAACCTGTGTCTAGACTCTGTGGTTAGTGTAGAGACAACCAAACCCTCTTGGCTGAAATCAGAGTTCCAGTATGTCTGGGTTCTGGTGAGGGCCCTCTTCTGTGCTGCAAAGGGCTCCCTTCTTCCTGTGTCCTCACAGGGCAGAGAACCAGAGCCATCGCTCTGGTGTCTCATTGTATAAGGGCACTGATCCTGTCATGAGGACCCTGCTCTCATGATTTCATTTATTCCTAATCAGTAGAAATGCCCCACTTCCTAATCCTGTCCCACTGGAAATTAAAACTTCAATAAATCAGTTTGAGGGGACAAATTTAGTCCATAACAGCTGCAGATATAAGAATTTCAGGTGACATCAGACACACACACACACACACACACACACACACACACACACACACTACTTCACCTCAGCTAAGACAGGTTATCTGACCTCAAGAGACAGAATCTGATCTGGCTGAGGATTCTGCTTCCTGGGAGAGCTGGGGGTGTTAGAATATGGAGATGTTTGGGATTTTGGGTGTGTTGAGAATTTGTTTGGAGTGTTAGGACTATCAGGAATACTGGACACATCAGGAGTGTTGGGAATGTTGGAGGTGTCGAGAATCCTGGGAGTGTCAGGAGTTGTGGGAATGCTGAGAATGCTGGAAGTATTGGGGATTTTAGATTCTCATAGCAGGCTCAGATTGTGCACTGTGGTGGCACTTCTCCCACCAGGAAATACTCCCAAGGCTCAAGGAGCATTTGTCACACATGGGCTTTCTGTTTCTGACTCCTGTGCCCCCTGTACACCTGAGACCTCGGGTGCAAGTGGGCATTTCCTGTTCCTTGACATGTCACGTGTGCTGGACCATCTAGGGGGCTTTGGTTCTACGCATCCCTCCTCTTAGCTCACGCTCTCCCCTCGTGTGCTGTCAGCACCCTGCACAGCCACTTCACATCCCATTTCCTGGTGAAGGTTCCCATTGTTTTGGAGGCAGTGAGAGAACCAATGAATTTAGTGATCTATTTTCTTTTTAATATTTTATTATCATTTCTTTGTGACTGCACTCTGAGCTCCTTAAGAGGTGGGAAATGGTTTTATGCTTCACCTCAAGACAGATGGTGCTGGCGCCCTGCTGTGCCAAGCTGCTTGCTTCATGCATGAGTGTTTGCCTGACTTTTTCATGCTGACATTGGGACTAGACTCAGACTACTCACAGGGTATTCATCAATGATGAGTATGAGACCCCTGCACTGGCTCTCTCAGAGAATTAGGAAGAAAGTATGGGAATGAATATCCAGCTTGCTTCTCTCTGCGCATGAGACTCCCAGAAGCTGGTGCTCGACCAGGAGAGACTGGACAGGGACTGGGAGTTCACATCTAAGGCAGCGCTCACACAGCTGGCGGGCAGGTGGCTGCTATTAGAAGAAAGTTGTTTCATTATATTCTGTGCTGCTGTCTTGGTTACTCTTCTCTCATTACTGGGACAAATGCCAAACACTCAAAATTAGGGAAGGAAAGGTTTCTTTAGCTCCCAGTTACTGGAGGTTTCAGTCCATACTTGGCTGGCTCCAAGGCAGATTGGCACATGGCAGAGAACAACCTTTCATGGTGGCAGCAAAGAGCAAAAGGAGCAAAAGGAATGGTAGCAGCTCAGGCAGCTACTAGCCTCTCTTCCCTCCTTACATTGTGATGCAAATTACATTCCCCAGGGCAGGTGCAGCATCCACATTCACAATAATCAATCACAAACTCCAGAAGCCACCCCATGGCTGCATGAGGCTTTGGGGGGACAACAAGACACAAACCATAACAGCTGCTATAACAAAATACTGGAGACTAAGCAAAAGATTTATTCTCTTGTGGTTCTGGAGGCTGGAAAGTCCAATATTAAGGATGTCTAACCCCATCCTCACATGGAAGAAAGCTGAAAGACAAGAAAGAAAGAACCATGGAAGAGCAAGAGTCCCCTCGCAGAGCCTACGCCATCAGTACTCTACCACAGAGGCTGGCATGACCTTATCACCTCTCCTTAGGCCTTACCTCCCAACACTTTTGAATTGGGTATTAAGTTTCCAATATATGAATTTTGGAGGTGGCAAATACACACAAGCCATAGCAGAGCCTCAGGTCTACCACAGGCCTTCTCATAATCTGCATGCATTTGCTTATGTCATGGTTACTTTTTCTTGTTGCTGAGACGAAATACCCACTACCCAAAGTTAAAGGAGGAGAGGTTTATTTTGGCTTACAGTTTGTAGAGGTTTCAGTCCATAGTTGGCTGGCTCCAAGGCAGTGTGACATAGCAGATGAGAAATAGTTTGTGGTAGGCAGACTGGCATCCAAGGCAGCAAAAGCATCCAAGCATCAGGTGATGGCCCAATTTCTGTCCTGTGTATCTGAGCCAGTTAACCCCCTTGGGGGCAGGTAGCACTCACCCTTGCTTCTAGCACCACAGCCTGGATCTCAGCATCACACTCTAGACTCACACACCTCAGAAGAGCCCCGTCTACTGTTATATAGGGCTTTGGGGGATGTCTAAGTTACTTTTTTGTCATTGCTGAGACAAAACGCCCAACATGCAACATGAAGGGAGGAAAGGTTCATTTAGCTCATGGTTTGTGGAAGTTTCTGTCCATAAGCAGCTGACTACAAGGCAGGATGGTATGGCACAGGAGCAGTACTTCCAGGGCAGCATAAGATAGCAAAAGAGACAAGAGGAAAAGGGGGGTAGTGTGGGGAGCAAGCATCCTTTTCTCCCTTGTATTTTACACAGGCTCCCTGAGCACACCATCTCTAGGCCTTCCTTTTGCACAGGCTAAGAATGCTTATAAAATAAGGATCTGGCCTTCTAATGAATCACTTAGTTAACCATCAAAATTTCCCAAGTTGACACAGTGCTTCAAAACAACAATCAATTCTTTGTCAACCTGGCAGCCAATCATATTTCTTTAAACCAATTTATAGATGGCAAAGACATGCTTATTCTTACCATTTCACAACTTGAACATTATAACACAGGTTTAACAATCCTAGGATTAAGTCTATCAACATTATATTACTTTAAACCACAATGTTATTCCCCTGTTCCCCCAAAGACTCATGCACATCCCCTTATGAGAAAAGCATTTAATCTGTCCTCAAGAGTTGCCAAAGTCCTAAATTTAACCACTGCTAAAAAGTCCAAGTCCCAAGTCTCTTTTAAGGTATAAGGCAAACTATTATATGTAAGCCCCTGTACAAATGAAAAGTTAGACACCTCCGACTTTCAAAAGCAAACACACAAAAAACATTTTTATTCTAAAGGTTACAAATGGAAATACAAAGGATTGATATCAAAGCAAGTCAAAATCCAGCAGGATAAACATAAGTCCCATAGCTCCATGTAGATGAAGCAATCTGTGGCAAATTGTGAAATCCAAAGGGCTTGAGTGTTACCACTGTTATGGCACTTCTGGTGGTTACAGCTCCCATGATTTTTCTCTTAGGCATGCTTTGCTTTGTTTCTTCCTTGCAGCTTTCCTTAGATGATCCACATTCCTGGCTTTTCCAAACTCCTGGGGTCTCCACAGCACCTTCAGGTTCACACTCATGGATTCATACCCTGCCTTCTCAGGGGCACGTTACCTCATCCCCCAGGCCTTCAGATTTCAGGATGGAAGCCTTTTTAAACCCATAACCCTTGCATTCCACATGCACCTAAAACCAGCGCCATGTGCATGCTACCAAGATTTGCTGCCAGCTGGAGCAATAGCCAGACTTACTTCTCTTTTGACTGTAGGGGTTGAGCACCTGGATCACTAGGCACCCTAAATCAAGATCTGAGGAATGAATTTTCTATGATGCTGCCATTCTGGAATATGGTGCAGCTGCTGCCATTTGGAACATGGTTTTCTTCAGCTTTTTCCTCAAAGTAAAGTCTTTCACTTTTGCAGTTTTGAGGCTGCCATTGGGGGATACTTGCTGTGTCCTGTGATGCCATCAGGCCATGTTTTATATTCTTTTATTCCTTCTCTACAATCAATATCTCCTTATTTCTATCTTTGTAGTCCTCAACTTCACTGAAACTTCTTCTCTGGCCAAACTCACAATGTTTTTAATCGTCCCAGTGGGCTCTTTGCTCTTAATTTTCAACATAAATCTAGCTAAAAGCTCCCAGAAGCAGCCTCAACATCCAACTGCCTTGAAATTTCTTCTGCCAGATTAATAAATCTGTCACCCTTAATCTCAGTCTCAGAAAAGTCTTTGGACACAAGCAAAATGCAGACAAACTTCTTGAAAAACAAAAACAACAACAACAACAAAAAATCATCTGGATTCCAGCACCTAATGAAGTCTTTCCTACTAGCAAAAACCTCCTGAGCCTGGTCTTTACTGGCAGGATTTCTATTGGCTTTATGGTCTTATGAGCTTTAATCAGAATCTCCCATACAAAACAGCCTAAGGTATTCCAGCTCTGCATATTCAGGCAACATCTCCAAACCTTTCCCAACTCTTTCCACAATCCATTCCCAAAGGCTCTTGAACCACATAGTCAGGTACAGTCACAGCAGTGACCCCACTCCTGTTACTAAATGCTGTTACTTACTTTTCTCTCATTGCTGAGGCAAAATACTCTACACCCAAAATGAAGTGGGGGGGGGTTCATTTAGCTCACAGTTTGTGGATATTTCAGTCCATAGCAGTTGACTACAAGGCAGCATGGCAAGGGATAGGGGCAACACTTCAACACAGCAGAAGATAGCAAAAGCAACAAGAGCAAAAGTGGGTAGGATGGGGAGCAAGCATCCTTTTCTCTCTTGTATTTTTTTCAGGCTACCTGCCCACACCATTTCCATGCCTTCCTCTTGCACAGGCTCAGGACGCTTACAAGGTAAGAACACTGCCTCCTGCTGAATCACTTATTTAACCTTCTAAACTTCTCAAGCTTACACAGTGTATTAACTATAATGGAGGACGTTCAGACACAAGCCATAACAGAAAAGAGGATGGATTCTAAGTAGCTGGAAAATGAAAAAATTCAAAATTAAAAAGAGGGTTTCAACAAAATGCACATTGCCTTCACACCATCCAAGGCTAAAAAATGGTAAGTCCAAACATCATAAGTTAGAGACACCTTGTCTTGATGCAACATAAACATGACAGTGTAAGTTATGGGCCTTCTTCATGAGGGCCTTGTAACTTCAGGGACAACACATTCACTTGTAGAAATCAATGACAGAAAAAATGTAGAAGGCTGTGAAGACAGAACAAGTGCAAGTAAGTGTGTGTGAAAAGGTGCCTCAGCATAGGGAGTGGACGCTGGCCTGAAGATTAAGTTTTGCCAAATCTTTTAAAAATGCGCTATACTGGGCCTGAGGAGTTAGCTCAGTGGCATAAGCACCTGCCAGCCAAGTGCAGGGTCCTGACTTCAATCCCTGGTACAAAAAAGCAAGGTGCTAGGTCGAGGGCTGCAGCCCTTGTGACTGAGATGTCTCAGATCATTGGATTACTTCCTAGAGTGGTGGTGCAAATTTATGGCCCTTGTGTTGCTGCTGGCTTATTATTGAGAGCTCTGAAAGGTTCTCCATCACTGTCCTATCGCTCTCCATGTTGTTTCTTTCTCTATTTGAAAATCTTATTTATTTATATATTTATGTATTTGGTACAGGGTCTCACTATGCAGCTCAGACTTGTAGTGATCCTTCTGCCTCAGCTTCCCCTGTGCTGGGATTATAGGTGTTCACCACCACGCCTGGTTTCGATGGCCAGCTCAGCATGGGGCCAGAGTGGCATGCAGTACCAGGGACTGAAACCGCTTGCAAGGCAGATCCTTAGACTGCTGAGCTATATCCCCAGCCCTGCATGTAGTTTCTTAAGACATGCATCAAATGGTCATGACTGAGCTCTATATACTCATGAACAAGATAGTTGCAAAGATATTTTTGTTCAAGAACAAAGAACACACAAAGATGAGGACAGTATTGCCGCAATGAGCTCTTGGAAGAGAAAGTGGAACACACAGAAGTGTGTCAGGCTCTTGACTGCAGAGATGATTAAGGAAAGAATGGTCCTGAGGGTCAGAAGATGGGCTCCTTGATGAGGTGCTTAGTCCATGGCTTTACAGTGATGAAGGGTATTTTGGGCACAGGGCTAGAAAGGTAGAAGTGAAGAATGAAAGGAGTTATGGACTTCCCGGATTCCCCCCTTCTCAGGGAAAAAAGCTGGAGCAACTGCTCTCAGGAGGTCCCCCTGGAGCTCAGCAGGGCACTGGTGCTCAGAGGTGTCTTCCCTGAGGCTATGAAGACCTCTAAATTAAAGGGATTTTGGAATCCCATGTCCAGCTCTTTCTAAGTGGGCTTGGGAATGAAAGGACAGTGTAGCTGATGTGAGTGAGGTGGCAGAGTTGAGACAGTCCAGCTGTCTAGAAAACTAGGGGAGGGGAGAAGCAACAGAAGGAGAGCAGAGAGCCAACAGTCTAAGCACAAGAGCCCGAAGGGCACTATGGTACACTCCCTGGCATGTGCGATGACAGCCACACAGAATGAGTGGGGGCCCAGGCCACAGGCATTCTGAGGCCGAGAGGAGATGAGTGAGGGAAGGTGAGGGAAGGCTGGAGACCACAAGGGTGTTAGGGACTGGGGAAGGCTTTGATGAGACCACAGGAACTAAATGGGGAGGATCTAGCATGATCACATGGGGAAGGCTGTGAGGGTTAGAATGAGACAACCCATCTGGTTAGTAGAACTGAATACACAGACTAGATAACTGATAAAACATGGAGGCGTATTTGGCTAATGGCGCGAGAGGCTGGGGAGTCTAAACCCCAGGCCTGGCCTCTGGTGAGGGCCTCACCACGTGATGAGCAGCAAAAGCTTGCTGGCTGAGGCCATTTTCTTCTCATAAGGCACTAACTTCATCACGGGGCCGCCAGTCTCAGAGCTGATCCTTATTAAGTCTCAGAGGCTTTACCTCTCTCTGTATTAGCACATGGATTTGGGGATTAAGTTTCTAACACATGGGCTTTAAGAGGGCAGAGTCAAACTGGAGCTGGGACGTGGCCAAGAAAACAAGGAGAAGAGTCAGGAGAGGCCCCCTGAGGACAATCATAGGACACTTTTCCCTAAGCCCTTTCCCTACAGTGTGAGGTCCCTGCTTCAACCCTGCTCCAGCAGCAGCTGCTGGGTCCTGTGCTGGGAAGCTGCAGCTGCACATTTTCTTTTCTTCCTTACAGCTCTCCCCATTCTCCAGCAGCTGCAGGGTGTAGCCTCTGCTTTGGAGATGGGGATACACACTTTCCTCCAAAGCAGATGTGTGCTGCCTCCCTGGGCCTGTTTCCTGTGGGCTTTGTGCTGCTGGGAGGCCAGCGCTCTGTGCAAGTGGGGCCATTGGCCGAAGCTGGTCATGTCTGGTTTAATTCGCATGGGTTTACAATGTCCTCTGACAAATGTTCTCGCCACATCCATCCCTTCTCTGTGTGATCCGCACCCAGGGAAGCAAGGAAGTCATGAACAGAACTGCAAACCCCCTGGTTTGCTGGTAGGTTGAGGTATTAGACCTGGGTTGGTAGAAGGCTTAGGTGGGCTCTCCAGTATTTGAAGCCACCAGAAGTGAATGTGACCTGTGGAGTTCGGGTGACCATCCAATATGCACATCCACTTTTTTTTTTTAAACATGTTATTTGTCATGTCGACTTTGTTTCAAGTTTTTTTTCATTTACATTCTCTTTTAGATCTTACTCATATGGGGTGGGTGAGGATTTTCCACGGGAAATTGAGAATCTTGACTCTTACTGATTTTTCCCTTAATCTTTACATAGTGTTTTATTGTCGTTCAACATTTGATAATTCAGATAAGACATTGGATGCTATCCCCTTTTTTCCATTGGAGCAACTTGTTCTCTCTTCCTGGCAGCAGGGATGGCTTTCTTTTCATCTCTGGGATTTAAGAATTCTACAGTATTCTTTCAGTACCTGGGAATTTGTTTTATTTTTGTTCATTCTAACTGGTTGGCTTTCAAGAGTAGAATCTTTGCTACTGGGGTTTGCTTTGGGTTTTTTTGTTTTCTTCAATTGTCACTTTTTCTCCTCCTGTAAAAAATTTATTTTCATGCCAAATCTGTCATATCTTTGTTCTAAAAAGTCTCTTCTTCCTTGTAATTTAGGCTTCTTGTCTAAAGGGCAGCACTTCATGGCAGAGGAAGACAGCCAAACAGCAAAAGCTAAAAGGGAGGAGTAACAGCAATATTATATTGAGTTCTTACATTTTGTTTTATGGCACTAGACATTGAACCTAGGGTGGTCACACTGAGCTACGCCTTCAGCCCATTTTTTATTTTTAGAGAAGATTTAGGTAAATCACTAAGTTACCCAGGCTACAGTAGAACTATCAGTCCTGTTCATATCCCAAAGGGCTGGGCTTACGGAGTCAGCCACCACTGCTGGCTTTAACTTTTCTTGTTAATTGAACTCTATGAATCGTACAGATTTATTGAGTATGATGTGAATTTCAAATCTGTGAATGCTGCATGATGATTAAAGTCCTGAGTATGTGTGGTGAAACATTGTCAGTTATCTTGGTATTTTGAAATCTTCAAACGATAGCCACCCTACTGTGCAGCAGAAAGCCAGAATATATTTCTCCTATCACTTCATAAGCATCTGTCTCAGTTACTCTTCTCCTGTTGCTAGCACTAATACCCAACACTCAAAATGAAGGAAGAAAAGGTGTATTTAACTCAGTTCCTGGAGGTTTCAGTCCATAACCAGCTGGCTCCAAGGCAGACTGACGCATGGCAGAGGGCCGTACTTCATGGCGGAGGAAGACAGCAAAACAGCAAAAGCTAAAAGGGAGGAGCAACCGCAAGGACTGCTACAGAGAACAAGTCTGCCTCTCTGTACATTCAGGCTCTCCACCCCAGGCTGGGTGTGGCACTCACACTCATAATCCCAGGAGTACTCAGGCCCATAATCCCAGGGGATAGTGAGTTAATCACAAACTCTAGAAGTCCACTTAATGACTTACATGCAGCTTTGGAGGGACAACTACACAAAATGCAGATTTGGTTTGTAGCAGCAATGCTTCCAATGTTTACTTTGAGAATTAAACTTGAGGATATGAAGTAGGTTATCCTTGGGCTGTGTTGTCCTCTGCTACCTTAGGAGTTCAGCTCTATTTTGCCTTTTCCATTTGTTCTTACCACAGAAGCCACCTTTCTCTGTGCATGCCTTAACCTCTGTCTTCAAGTGTCTTTGGTGGGTCATGTTGTATCTTTCCTGATCATGGGTCAGTTATTTCTTGGCATGTTTGCCAGGGAGTCCAGAGCACTTCTTAGAGGCAGGAGGCAGCGCATGACCCCACAAAAGGCCACAGTTCCCAGTGTAGCGCACACTGTGTTGGCCAGGGGACGGTGCTGCTCCAGGAATTAGGTGGACAACCCATGGACATAAACGTTCAAAGTTTACTGAAGGTAAAAGAAGAAGTGAAGGAGTAGAGGTTGAAAAGAAGTAAAGAGAGAATAAAAGAGGAAATAGAAATATATCCATGTATATAAGTGGGATGGTTTGGACAACTGTACTGTACACTTCTGCTGGTCTATAGAAAGGAGCAGATAATATTTAATTTGTTTTGCCTCATTTTAAAAAATCATTTGTACTTTTTCTCTTCTTAATTTCTTATATACTT
>NDGN011446708.1:0-12306 GCA_002564285.1 Tympanoctomys barrerae
GAGAGAGAGAGAGAGAGAGAGAGAGAGAGAGAGAGAGAGAAATTTAGATGACTCATTGCACAACCCAAAAATATTCCTATAAAATAATTACAATACGTAAATACATTGCAAATTAATAAAGAAAGCATAAAATTCGGAAGAAAAACGAACAAACTGACCTGTGTGTTTACCTTTGAGAACCTTTGTGGATGATATAAGTGAGTCAAAAGAAAGAACAATGTTCAATGAGCTTTGTTTTCACTAATGGAATTGATGCTAAATGGTGGCTGAAAAGACCCTTTCTCTGTGTTCAGATTTAACAAAGAATCTTTCCAGTGATACTTGACTATACCTCCTTTGGAGGATTTCACATAAACATGGCATTGCACTGTCGAACACATTCATTACTGGCACTACTGTAGCTTTTGTACAAACTTTTGCCCTATTTCTCACATTTTACACACCTCCCTAATCTCACTTGCAGTGAAGGAGTCCTCTGCCTCTTTCCTCTCCTCCTCTGCACCTAAGATTTACCTCATAATCTGTTGCTGCTGGAAGATAGTCAGCCACAACCCTACAGCAAGAGAAAGGAAAGAAACATCATCTCTTTTAGGATCGCATGATGTTCAGCATCACCACTCATATGGGAAGAAATTGCTGGTTTATCACATTAAAATGTAATAGAGTTGTTTTCTCATCTTGCAGAATAAGTGATTGTATTCGTAATCCAAGGTGTTAGCATATTTATATGTAGTAAATTATTTCAGTTTATTCTACCATAATTACCATAATACCTCCACCACTCAAATACCATGAGACATAAATATCAAGTAGATGAATGACCCCTGACACATGACACATGAACATTGGTTGCCTTCTTTGCATATATGGGTTACATAGCATAATCATAGCAACAGTATGAAAGCATTTTACAAATGAAAAGTCATTCACATAAAGTATGTGCCATAAGTAAGTGTATTTCACTGTTGAAGGCAAAAGTTAGCACTAATTAAGCCAAGGAGTAGCAAGCATAGCCGTGTAACTTCTGTTAGCAAAGGAAGTTGAGGCTCTTGCCAGTCGTGACTAGTGCAGGGATTTTTTTTTAGGTGAAAAGATTCATTTTGTTCATTTCACAAAGTTATCTGTGAAGTGTCTCTCAGTGAGAAACTACAAATTTGATTTATAAATTGCTAAGTAGTTTCTTTAATCCAGAAGTCCAGATAGTTCTTACATATGAAGAAGGACAAAGTGCTAGTGAGCAACAAATAGAGTGAAGAAAACAATTATGAGTAGGAGGAACAGAAAAGTTCCTTCTCAAAGAAAACATTTTGAAAAGTATTTTTTCATTTCAATGATATTTATAATTCCCTTACTGACAAATAACTAAGCTTTCAACACTTACTAATAAGCAAGTAGATCAGAAAATAAGATATGCTTCAAATGTTGATCCTGGTTAAGAGAACTGATAACTGTGAGCACTAATACTTTGAAAACACATTTTGCTAATTTTTCTCATCCAAGTAGTACTGTTCCGGACTCACGTCTCTTTAGCAGAGTGGGTGGGACAACATCCCCACTCCATCACCCCTTCCCTCTTTTCTATACCCCACAATCCTACCTGTCCAGTCCTCACTGTGCTTCCCTGTTGCCCACGATGCTCTTTGCAACCATTTCTTTATCAAATTTAACAAGTCTCCTGAATCAACCCAGGAGAGGAAATAGTCTACAGAGTGACTTTAATTAAACTCCAAGAATTGCTTTGCTAAAGGTAGGAAGGGATGTTTCGTAGGTTACTTTAGTTATTGACTTTTTAATCTGAACTCACTATTCTCTAACAGGGTCACTGATTTCCTGGAGATTCTCATATCTTCTTCCTCTAAATGGACAGAAAAAAAGAATTGTAGGTGTTTGCTAGCCAATATTTTAGTACTTGTGTAATAAGTTCTTTGTAGCATAGTGAAGACTGAAACTAATACAGCTCCTGTGATCACAATCATTTCTCTTTTGTCAGATAGCAGATAAAGATCTTTCAGGGAGTGGATTGTCATGCTTAAAGAGGAGTGCAGCCTCACTGGTTCCAAAGTGGTACTGTGAGGGGACTGGGGAGTAGAATGCATAAGCAAGTAGTTCATGGTGTGTACCCCATCTTACACCCCATCACCACTTTGCATCTGAAATAACTAGTGAAGTTTATTGAACTAAGTCTTGCTTAATGCAGAACTTGTGAAAAAACTCTTAGGCTAACAAATATGAATAGTGTAGATCAATGTGACCTTGGTATCAACAGGCTCTCTAAAGAGACTCAGATTTCAAACTTCATGGCAATCTTTCAACCCATGTCACGGAAAGGAAAACTGTATAATACTTTAGTTTCACAATGGAAAAAGTAGTTATTGTTTTGGCACTCACCAACATAAAAATGATATGTTGCAAGAAATCTATGGTTGCATCAAAAGTTATTCTCATCCTTACAAATCTCCTGAGTTAACCACCAAAATAATGCTTTACTTTATTGCATTATCTCCCTAAGAGTAAATCTATTTGTCTTCTCTGTTTGGGTAACTCTACAGTAATTACTATTATGGTTCCACTGAGAACTGCCCCATTTGAAATTAGGATAATAGCATTTCATACATAGTACTTCACCCTAGTTAGCATTACAGCTACTTCCTTAGAGTTGTAAATACTGGATAAGTTTTTTTAAAATATTGGATTCCTTCAGAACACGTATGAAAAGAATTGTTTTGGACTGGCCTTCACTTTACTACTAGGACCCAATGGGCTTCTTTTATTTGGCACTCCAGTTTCCAGAGGCGAGAAAACAAATACATTATCTCCAAGAGACTTCTGTTAAATGCAGGCCTCTTTACCACTGAGGGAGTATCTTTGTTCCTATACAGTTGTTCCTGGGGAATTCTGGGATATATGTTTGTATAAGTTTATGATTGTCTTTCTACATACTAATCAACACAGCTACTTGTAGTTTTTACATCATTTATGACCATTAAGCTGTCATAAGGAACTTCAGACATATCACTGAGCTACACTGACCTCAGTATACATGAAAATAGAGAATTAGTACATAAGCAGTTATTAGTGTTGAGTATAACTGTGAAACAAAAGGTTCAGTTCATGACTTAACTTGTACTGACATTAGCCCTAAATAGTTTTGCCAGGAGAGTGACAACTTCGTAAAAACAATATTTCCATAAGCATTTGATATTACTTGGCGGAGCAAGGTAACTATTCCTCATGATAGCAAGCTAAAATGTGTGCCTCATATCAAAATCTCAATAAAATGTGCCTGAGACTATAGGTAGATATAGCAACTGATTTTTTAAAATATGAAAGCTCTGAAATAGAAATCCCCTAAATCATGCTAAAGTCCGCAGGAGTACCTGATATTAAATCTTTAGACATTTTATTTCTATCAAAGTACTATCTTCTCCTTTGTTTTTACATTTCAATAGCCTTTGAGATATAAAATTATGAATATAGGTATAAAACATTTAATGAAAAGTTTTCAATCACTTGAAGTGTTATCTAATGAAAAAGAAAGCAACTATTTATTTTTTTTCCCCAGAATAGACTCTAGTTTCAATTGCTATCCTGACTGGAACCTCACAAGGCTCAGTAATTTATTAGACTTTTCAAAGAAAAGTGAGGAAATGAAAAGGGATTAACAAAGGATGCAAAAGCACTTAAGGCACTCGAATGTATAGGAAGCCTTTATCAGTCCTAACCCTGAAGGACACGTATAAGACATAGTGGCATTAGAGTCAATAGCGACATGGAGCTGTGGGGCAAGAGCTATCTTAAAGCTTCTATAATCTTAGGGGAATGTAGCATCTACCAGAAAGTGTCACCGAGCAGAAAAGGAACAGAGAAGAAAAGCTTCAGTCTCTGTCTTGTGAGCTTCCACTGCTGACACTCATTAGCTGACTTCAGCTTGAGGCTAGCTGGGAAGTCTGCAGAGCAATGCGGCCTACCAGGATCATCCTCGGGGAGCACAGAGCAGGGGAGAAGGAGGGGCTCCTTAGCGCTGTTTGGGGGGAAGTGAGGTGGAGAATGGAAACAAAACAGGATGGCTTTCATTTCTACCTTTTTTTTTTTTTTTTTGGCTTGTTTTTTCATACTCAAGTGAACCCGTTGTTTTTAAGTACTAAGCAGCGGAAAGAGAAGAACAGCTGTATCAAAATTGATGGGTAAAAGATTTTCTGCACTGCGTTTATTATATTTCAACCAAATAATGGAGGACAAATATACTCAATTATAACACATAAGGTTGTGTATATTATTACTCACTCTCATAGATGCCAGTACTTCCATTCTTGTTATTTCAAGTTATTATATATTCTTCAATAAGATGAAATTTCTTATCTTTATTCAACTTTACTTCATATTTAAGGAGAAAGAAATAGGCTCACTTATGTATAGTATTCTCTGTGAAAAATTTTAGGGTGGCTTTACACATACTGCTTTTCAACTACAGATAATGTTTTGGAGAAACTAAAAGAGTCACCTAGTATGCACAAATAAGTAACATGTTAATACAGATTTGTACTAAAGACCTGCTTTTCTAATTATTATTTTGACTTAATGTGCTCTTATTTTATTTTTAAAAAGCAGGTTTACAAATCTAATAAAAAAGAAAAAAATGATTATAAAATTTGAATGCATGCAATGACTTATAAAGGCCTTTGAGGAAATAAAAAATGAATCAGGGAGAGGAAAAGAAAGATAATAGAAAGACTAATAGTGAGTAATAAGGATTACGGAGGAAAATGAAATAACAGTAAATCTCATAGAACAGATATTTCAAGTATCAGAGAACAAAATCCCAGTGCCAAGAGAAAAAAAATAATTATAAAGTGAAATTTTCTTAAAGTAAAGCAATATTTCATGAAAACTATTTCAGCCCACCTATGCAGTTACATTTACTTCAAAGAGCTTTAAACAGCTTAACAATTTATTAAAACGATATAGGCAGTAGACCCAAATATCTGAGTGAACTATAACATTTCTGTGCCAATTTTTTTTTTTTTGTAAAAATACAGTGTTCCTCAACTTACGGGAAACACAGCTCATCCCTTTCCTTGGAAATTGCAAAGCGTTGGCTGCAGGAGCACTTGTGAACACAAAAGTGCAGAGTTCCCCTCATGTGAAATAACTAGTATTTGCATATAAATTATGCAGCTGTGTGCATAGGCTTTCATTGTTCTCTAGATTACTTAAAATCCACGATGTAATATAAATCTTATGTAAGTGGTTATTAAAATGCATTCTTTAGGGAATAAGTGCTAGAAAAATAGTTTGTACATTTTGAATAGAAATGGGGTTTTTTCAATGTTTTCAATCTTCTGTTGATTGAATTCACAGATCTGGAACCCAGACATTAAAAAGAATGACTTGAAGTTCTTAGTACTACAAAACACCAAATTCAAAGGCCCAAATTTTTTGAAAAAATATCACCATAATTTTTATTATTTGTTTATATCATACATTTATAATTGCTGCTTCATTGTTGTATGATTTCAATAGCAAATATTTTTTGAAACAAAATTTGATGTGAACTATTTACATTATCATTGCTATGTACAAATTCAGTATTGTCTACATTAAAATAGAACAATGAAACTCTGAAGCAAAATGTTATTTCCTTAACTTTTTAAGTAAGTAAATAAAGGGATCATTTATATAGTATAAGTTAGAAAAGAGCCTGAGTACTCTTTCGAGACACAGACATTTAACCCTATTTGCCTAACACTCAATGATTTTGGAGGGATTAGTCAACAAAAAATGTAGCAATAGCTTTTGGAAACATTAGCCAGAGAACCATTTTCCATTTACTCTGTAGTTAGTTAATCGAGTATATGTTCATTTGGCCATATAAGCTATAAAATCCTACAATGAAGATGTAATTACAATTAACACTGTTGACCAGCTAAAAGGCATAAACAGCAGCACGCCCATCAGTGTGTGCTCTATATCTGCTGACATTTCCAGTTATGCCAGATGGTGGCTGCAATGATGTGCCTTGTGGTAATTCTGATGATTTTTGTGCCTGATGGTGCTTTTATAGGTCCTGTCACATCATAGAAGGCTGAAGGGTAACTTAATAATGATCTTCAAGCATATGAAGGGTCATGAAGTGGATGGTTATAAAGTGACCAGCTGTTACTCATCCAAACAAGAAGTAGATTTTAATTATAACTAGAAAAATTAGCTCAGATATAAAGTACAACCTTCTCAAAACATAAGATTGCTAATGGAAGGAACTGTTAAAACTCTTTCCTTCTTCTTGATGATAGAACGTGATCAAGTATGTTGTTTTGCCAACATCAGTTTACTTTCCCAGTGAGGGATCTATATTTTCCATACTTATTCTCAAATAATAATGTAATTGAAATTCTTGCTACAATCTATTATTCAAGGGACTTTAGATAACTTAGATATTGGCAATTAATGGAGAACCTCTCTTATGCTAGGCTAAGGATTTACTACTGAGCTACACACAAACTTTTCTTCATGTCTTTGTGTGAAATAGAGATGAGGTCTTTCTTCTTGATATATAAGGGCAACACTTAACTTCCATATACTGTAAGATACAGTTTAATTTTCTTATTTCATTTCCCTTCCAGGAACATGAGACTAGACAGATTAAAAAATCAACATTTTTGGTACAAAGTCCTAGAGGAATGAAGATCTGTATATGGAGAAGCAATATAAACTCTTCCACTTCTCTAGGAGTTTATATTCAAACTAAGCACTAATTAGAGATATTCGATCTTTACAATATTAAGTGAAGCATATGAAAAAGAGAAGCAAAAGACCTGACTACAGATTAGAATCCTAGAGTTTCTATCAACACCATGCCAAGCCAACTTCTGAATAAAACTGAATTTTATTTTGCTCAAAAAAAAGAGCATGGAAAAGAGTTTTGAATCACAGACTGAGAGAGAAATTATGAAGGATTATTTTTTGGCTGGCTCAGGCTGCCCTAAGGGGAGCCTGGTATTGCATGTGGAGCTAGGGAGGGGACCGCAGTCCCCAGAGCCTGACTGAATTTGTCCAAGCAGGCACTTAAAAAACTGAGCTAACTAGCAAGCCCCAGAGAAAGATATTATGATGTCACCATTGTCATGGGAAAAAAAAGATATCATAGGAAATTTCAGAGAATTTAGCTCAAGAAGAAGCACAGAGTTTTCTAATGCAGGCCTAATTTGAATTTGAATTTGCGTATCAAGTAAAAAATGTCAGTTCTGATGAATGTTATGAGAGTGAAACGCACTAAATCTCAAGTCTCTCACTTAAAAACTGTTCCACAAATTGTGTATCAAAGGCACTGATCAACAGGCAAGAATTTGTCACTATACAATTCAAATCAAAGCATTTCCTGCCGATAGGGTATTCAATGAAAACCTAACAATAAATGTATCTAACACTTTGGAGAGTGACATACTATGAAGAAAGACAACCATAGGAAGAGAAAATTGTGTCATGAATCCAGATAGGTGATTCTGTGGTCCTAGAGGGTGTCTCTAAAGTCCAGCCACTTGCTGCCGATCCTATGTAAAAAGGATTCAGTCACAATAGGAAAGGCCCAGTGAAGTGCTGGATTCGACATCAAATCTTAAACATCAAAACATTCTTCTCTCACTTCTCTCAACTGGATTTGGAGAGAAGGATTGCCATGGTGATAAAACTGCATTTATCAGTTTAGTTCTTGGTCTTATCAGGCACTGATCTCTGTTAATCAAATTATCAATGTAGGAGAAGGAGCGAGCATAAGTTGAGAAAATGACTATTTTGACTTTAATCTCTAAAATACTTTTAAAAATTCCTGTCTTGCCTATTTCACATGCTATAATTGAAGATAAAATGGACAGTGGATTGGTAGCCAGTTCATTGAAAACTCAACTAAGTGAGTTAATTAGATGGAAAAATTTCCCTTTTTTGTAATGACTGTTTTCAGTCAAGCTCTATTGATTCATAGCTTCCCTATATCTTGCTGAAATTAAAGGAAGATATTATAACTTTTGATCCTGTTTCAGTATGAAAACTTAATCCAGTATAGTTAAATATTCAAATCATTCAAAAGATACAAACCTCCAATTTTCTTGCTTTGAGCCTTAGCTACAATTCAATACAATAACATAAAAATTCTTCATCAGCATCCTGATTATAAATACAAAACAACTTCTTAGGTTATTAGCACTATAAAATATATTATGCAGTTGTTAAAAATGGTAATAACAGTTAACAAATAATTTTATTCTGAAACCTAAGAAGAAAATCTATCATGTTGATAGCCACAGGAAGCTTTTATCTATGCAAATGATTATAGTGGTTCAAGAACTAAAATCAAGCCACTGTTTGCAACCAAATTAGGAATTGAACAGCTCAAATCAGTATCATTAATGTTTTGTCTAAATGTGTAGAATAGCTGTCTTCAAGGCATCTTATTCTCAACTTTCAGAGATCTGTGATGAGATGATATCTAGTGAGATGAACTCAAGGTTCATTGACAATGAACCAATATGTACAAGTTTGGATAAAGAAGTTAAAATTTTGAAAGATAATTAATGCATATTTCAAACAATAGATTGTGGCTATGATTTGCCAGATTGTTGATGTTCTCTACAGGTGCCTTAAGATAATCAATAATAGCTGCTTCTACATTAATTTAGGAAAAACATTATTATTTGATGTTACAGTCCATACCACAATGCTTATAAATTTTTTGTTTGTTTATTCCTATACACATTGAAACAACCATCAACCCAATGAAAAGAATAGTTAATGTATTATATTACATAGAAATAAACTAATTTACATTTTCCAACATGGTTTTCTTTAGCAGTTTTGGAAATTTTTCTTGTTCTTTACAAAGGCTAACTGGTTTCAAAAAATATTTTGTCTGAAATTAAAGCTATAATAAAAAAAGCTATTATAAAAGGTGTTAGACACATTCATTTGCAAATGGATCTTGTATAGTATATATATTTACACATATCTATAAAAGAATAATCCAAATGACTTTTTCTAATTAAATATATCAAATTTTTGTAATATTTCTATTTTCTAGAAAGGTATTAGGTTAATTTAATGTTTGTTGAGACATTTTTACTTTTTAAAAAAATCTTTCATTTATTTATGGATAAATTTTAAATAGATTTATCCTTCTATTGACCACTGATGTTGTATTTAGTATTTACTTCTTTATCTTTTTCTTACTTTTTCCTTTTTATTTTTTAAAAAGATTATAAATTAGAATCAAAACAAAAAAATTACAAATGATACAGATTTTCACTTAGCCAGGTAATATAATTTTCACAAAATTTGTTATAATATATAGTTTGTCTTCCAAGTAGTTATGCATATTACCAGATATATGCATGTAAATTTTAAAGAATAAAGAAGTATATAATAAATTAAGAAGACAAAGAGGAGAAACATTTGAAAAAGGAGGTGAATCAAATTAAAGCATTGACTACTTAGTCCATAGACCAGCTGAAATGCACAGTACAGTTGTCCAAACGATCCTGCTTATGTAGATAAATAAATCTCTTCCCCCAACTTCCTCTCCAGCCCTTCTCTTCAACTCAGTAATTCCATCCTGTTCAATAGGTTCATTCCCTTTTACACTGTACCTTTGGATTCCATTTTTCTCTTTCAGGTTCTCATGCTATGGAGACAATATGATGTTTGTACATTTTGGGTCTGATTTATTTCAGTTAAAAGTATATTCTCTAGGGGCTGGGCAGATGGCTCAGTAGAATAAGTGCTTGCCTGGCAAGTGCAACGGCCTGACTTCAATCTCCAGTTCTGCCAAAAAAAAAAAAAGTATATTCTGTACTTGCATCTATTTACTGACAAAAGATTCAACTTTATCCTGCTTTAAAATACAGCAGGATATATTATATATATTATCCTGAATAATACTCCATTGTGTAAAAATACTTCATCTTCCTTATACATTCCTCAGTTGATGAGCATCTATGTTGTTTTTCAGGATTTAACTATGACAAACTGTACTGATATAAACATGGGTGAACATATATTGCTGTTTTCCTCTCTCATGCCAGAAATAATGGTTTTCATAGGAAGTCGGCCAATCTCAAATGCTGGAGAAGCTATAAAGAAAAAGGAACCCTTCTGCACTGATGGTGGGACTGCAGACTGGCACAACCACTATGAAAATCAGTGTTGAGATTCCTTAAAACCTAGGATTGGAGATCCCACACACACCAGCTAGTCTCCTCTTGGGTATTCATTGACCATTGATTTTCTTACTAGTAGAAATACTCATGTCTTCTACACAGTTCAACAAAAATATCTTAAAGTTCAGGAATCCATTGCAATTAATAAATTGAATAAATCACACACATACAGCACACTACATAAAATATGTATATATAAAATGTAAGTAGATATATAAATGTATATAGATATAACAAAATTCATAACAATAAATGAACATATAGCTATAAGAATAGTGGTAAAGTAACATTAGGAAACAGCAGTGAGAAAAAATATAGAAAAGACCTACAAAAAAATTCCCTTCAAATACAAGAAAAAAATTCTATTATATTAACTCACTAGCTCACTGCAAGTTTGTAGATACAATTCCTAACTTTTAAAACAGAATTAAAATTTAAACTATATGAAAATTTACTAATTTAGCATGCTAATATATACAACTATGTAACTGCTAGAAATATCAATGGGATCATTTCTCTTTGCTCTTCTTAGAAGAGCATATACTATATCATACATTTACAGAAGGAATCCCCAAGAATCTTTGAAGTCGGGTACTCGGTCGTATTCTCCTTTATTGATATTCACTCTGAGAAGTACATGGGAAGTGCAAGAAAAACTTACAAAGAGCTATGATTTTCTTATAAAAAATAAGAGATCTGAGAGTCAGAGTATGTAGCAGTGCATTTTGTCCTTCATTTAAGTGTTCCAGGGTACGATTGATGCTCTGGTTTGAAGTTTAAATTAACAACACCTGCTTCCTAGTTGGAGGAATATATTATAGGTAGATCAAAGGATTGGTAGTGTTATACATGCATTGAATGCCTCATGACTACTAAGAGTACTTGAAGCTTCATGGGACAAACATCAAAGAAAGAGCTTGTATGTGAGGCCCAGTTCATATTTTTATGGTACTATAACTATCAACTTTTGTTTTGAACCTGTTAAATCTACTTAGTCTTTACAAAATTATGAAGTAAAGTTTTCCTCATTTTACCATTAAGGAAACTAGCTTAGGAGGACTGTTGAAGCGGTGAGTGTCCAGGTTTCAGAACTACTAGGAGGCAATAAAGATTAATCTCTACTTTTTTTTAAATTCTAAATTCTGTGGTACCTTAGGTTAGGAAAGTTCGTCATCTTTTTCACTTGATGTAGGAATTAGGTTTTTCACTCAATATCTGTATCTCTTTGAAATGCCTGATGGAACTTGCCTTGAGTGTATGCATCACAAAGATTTTCTTGAGTTTGTAAAAGGAGAAATTCATAGATAATTTATGGGTGCTGATGAAAAATTTCTTTTTTTTCTCTTTCACAAAAGCATAAGCAAAGGGCCTTATTTTCAGAGCTATTGGATCTCAGAAGAAAAAGCATGTATTACATGTGTTTTGACAATTCTGACTGGATAGTGTCTGGTTTCAAAAGTTAATAAGTTCTGCTTCACAATGAAAGCAAAAGTTTATGGTTTTTTTCATAATGAAAACATCTTTTTTTGGGGGGGTGGAACCGGGGATTGAACTCAGGCCCTTGCACTTGCCCGGGAAGTGCTTATTCCACTGAGCCATCTCCCAGGCCCTGCAAAGATCTTAAAATGATCATTATTATTTATTTCCTGATATACAAAAATATGTGTGATGTAAAAGTACTTTCCAAGCATTGGTACCTCCATTTCAGAAAGAAAAATATGTCTCACTTTTCAGATCTTCTTTAGACTTAGTTTTTAATAAAATGATATAGATTTCTTCAAATAAATCTGAGATGTTTAATATGGTTTAATTGATTTTAAACCATATTAAATGGTTTAAACATTTTAATGTTTAATTGATTTTTTCCATTTATTTTTTATCACTTATGATAGTACAACAAGAGGTGATGATTAATACAAAAAGACTCTGGTTTTGTTACAAGAGAAGTAGATAATCACTAGAGAGTGATTATCGCTCTGGAGGCTTTGTGATGTCTTGAAGAATAATTTTTTTTTTTTTTGCATCCATTTAGGTGAAAAGCATTTTATTGTCCTTCTCAGCTACTTAATTCTAAAGATAGAAACTAAGTTTATTTCTTCCAGTT
>NDGN011446717.1:2567-15330 GCA_002564285.1 Tympanoctomys barrerae
CTGCAGAAATTCAGCAGATAAAAAAGCTTTTAACCTTTTTTCTGTTTTCCAGAGAGAGTAGTCTTTTAATGATTATGTAATAGCACATTAAAAGCAATGCTCTGGAAGAAGTTTGAAGAGGAATTCCTCTGAGGCTTTTTCAGAAGGATCAATAGAAAAGTAAATTCATCCATAATCAGCCCAGGCTGGGAGCCCCAGGGCAGTCACCAGCATTCCTCATGACACGCAGTGATATGTGATGACCTTTGGTGTGGCCGAAAGCCACTGTTCTTACTCTTTTGGGTCAGATTTGGTGCAGTATAGCAGGGACATGTCCATCTCGGCAGCTTTCCTCTTAAATACTTTATAAATCCTTTTATGTTCCCAACTGGATTAGTGGTTGCTCCCCAAACACTGCTATCCTTCACACCATCAAACCTTTGCTCTTGTCTGTTACATCCTACTGTTTTCTACCTTTTGTATCTTCCAAACTCCTGCCAGTAGGGAAAGGCTAGTTGATTTCCAATAAGTTAGAAAGCGCTGCTAGCTCACTCTTCACTTTCCCCACCCCAACCAAATGTAAACTCAATAAAGTCATCATATCTCTAAACTTCCATAGCCATTTGTATTTATTTGTCACATTCTAACCCAACAGTAATTATTGTGCATTTTTATTTCCTCTACCATGTTAAAAAGCAATCAAGGAAGAAATCCATGTCTCATTAGCTTACTATCTATTTGCCTCTGTCTCCTCCTCATTTTTTTTACTTACTTTATAGACTGTAGCTATTCAAACAAATATTAATCTCAAGGATAAATGTCATTCTTCTTTGTAAAATCAGTTTAATGTGCATGATATGTGCCATTTTCAGCTTTTAAAAAAGGGAATTTAGATAAGGGACAGTCATGGGCTTTATTTGGATTTATATATAATAGGATGTTAAAGGGCTGTCTTCCCTTAAAGCATGCTCTGAGGTGGAGATTTGTGTGCCCAAGGTTTTCCAGGGAGTGCTCTCAGGAAGCATCAGAGGGGAGAATATTTTTCTCTCACCTATTGTGAAGTTCATGGCTTAAACCCCATACAACAAAAAGCAGATTGACAAAAGAAAAGCGTAGCAAATTCATTTAACCAGTTCTACGTGAAACAGGAAATGAATACCCAAAGACCTGTACTATGCTTTCATGAATGTTTATGCAGAAGTATGATTTTAGGATTAGGAGAGAAAATGGAAGCACTTAGGAAGGCTTCTTTGTTCAGATTCTTTTGGCAACTACTCCATGGTACATTTCCACCCTCTGAGTATAGGACAGGACACCTGACATATGAGTGAAGAAAGGGTGAGGCTCTGCTTCTGCACATTGTTTTCAGTTTCCATCAGTTTAAAGTACACAGCATACCAAAGTGCTGTATCTCTGGGTATTATACTCTGAGTCTGGCAGGACCAACTCCTAAAGAAAAATGGAGGGGCTGGCAAGATAGCTCAGCAGACTAAGTGCCTGCTTAGGAAAGCACAAGAACCAGGGTTTGATCCCCTGGCAACACATGCTGCGTCTGTCCCCCTCCCCTACCAGGTGCACTGAACAGGCCACCAAGACTGTACATGGTGGCATATGCCTGTAATCTCAGTACAGAGGAGGCTGAAAACAGGAGGATCACTGAGTCTGAATTGTGTAGTGAGCCCCTGTATTAAATACATAAAAAAAAGAAAAAAAGAAGAAAAAGAAAAGGAAAACTGGAGGAGGGAAAGATGGGACAGTTTCAGACAGGCTTCTGCTGGTCCCCTAGAGAGTTCTGCAGTAGGGAGATGCTTCAGGTTTGCTCTTTCTTCACATACCTCATTGGTGTTTGTTGGAGAAGGCCACCCTTTTGGCCAGAGAGCAATTGCTGCAGAGTGACTCCTCTGAGTGGAGGAATGAGCTCCTTAGTGCTGAAGATGATATGAAGGTCCTCTTGCCACAACAGCTACTGTGACAGCAGCATCACTGGGATTCCCACTCATGGACTCAGGGAGGAGAATCATAAAAATGATACACCCATCCACGAATACTCCATTTCAACTTAAACTATATGACCATGCACTTATTGACCTCATTTAATTACGGGAACAAGGTCTCTATTTCAGTGAGACCTCCTACCTGATGTCTTATGTCCAGTACAAAGGACAGAAGGTAGATCACTGTGCAGAGCATCCTGTTTCATTTTATTTAGAGATGCTTATGGAGCTTTGTCTTGTTCTGTTTTGCTTTGTTTTGCTCTGCTTGTGGCACTGAGAATTGAACCAAGGGCTTCACACAGAGCTCTAGCTTGGTCCTTTTTTATTCTGGAACAGGGTCTTGTGAAATCTTGAAGTTAACTTGAGCTTTGAGGCCTGTAGCCACAGACTCCCAGAGTGCGGAGTTACAATTGAGTCCTGTTCATTATTGTCTTGTTTACACAGAATTTAAAAGCAGTGTTCGTAGTAACTGGCCTTCATTTTGTCTTAGTACTTTTTACATGTGATTTTCTATTTTATCATATTATAAATGCACGTATTTTAAATCATCAAATAACTTTATCAGCCTTAGAATTAAAAACAGCAGTGTTCATTGCACCCTCCCCACTGACACCTCCTTGCCATGGGCAACACCTTCCCCTCTTCTCTCTGTTTCACCTCAATTCACCTCTGTATAAGCAGCTCTATGTTTCCATTATTTTGTCTTAATTTTTACATATTAGGTCTTTTCTATTGGCATGGGAAACTGATGGCGTACTTTTCTTATGTCCTCCAGCTCCATGCCCTTGTTCATTCTTCAGTGCATACTTCCCTCCTTCCTTCCTACCTGTGTGGCGTCTGATGCTACCAGGGTGGCTACTTGCATTTGCAGTTGATCCATGCAGTATCTTATGATGGCATTTACTCATCTATGTAACCTTTAAGGTTGTTTTGTTTCATGGGATTGTTTTTTGGAGTCAGCGATTATTAAGAATTCCTTCTGTCTCAACTCTAACATGGGATAAACGTATGATGTCATAGTTCTAGGAGGTAGAGACGTTACATAGTCATCATTTTTCGGTGATTTTGATTTTCATGCACTGTTCCCTAATTCATGTCAAACTTGCTAACAGCCCTGTAAACATCTTTTCATAGTAGGTGCGCGGTGAGTAAATGTACAGTGAATAGATGTTGAAAAATAGGCAGCACCAGCTGAACTGCGTGGGCAACACAGTGTTTTCGTTGAGAGAGTGGTGCTCTTACATTGTTGAGCAAGGCCTGGGCCTGCTCTTCTTGAGCTGCATAACCTTGAGCCAGCACGTTTGAGTCACAGTTTCATAATTTGCTGAAGAGAGATTGAATTAGATAATCCCTACGGTCTCTTCCAGCCCTGATTCTATTATGAGTAAAGGATATGCTGAAAATACCAAACTATAAAAAATGAGATTGCAACAATATTAGCTGCCACTACTTTTAGCACCGACTCCAGAAGACCTCTTAATTACCTGTCTGGCAGGATGATGATGACATCATTCATACTCCTAGGAGGAGAATTCCGCCCAGTCATTCTGCCTACCCCATTGGGACATCTGGGTGTAATTTGAAGGAGTTACCACTAAATGTCGCTGTAAGTTACCTAAGTGGTCTCAACCCTTTTGTCAGTTGTTACACAAGCCTGGAGAGCAACCTCTAATCTCTATAGACTTAGAACTACACACTTCCAACAGTCAACTTCAAACACAAAAACCCCAACATGGAAATTAAGTGTGTTTTTAGAAAGAAGGGGTTAAAACCTAAAATACACCTTCCATCTTCCATATGCCTTTCCCTCAACCGCTGTTTCTCCCTGTGTAGTTACCGAAAGGAGCTGGCTCAACCATGCTTTAAAGGAACTACCAGCTGAGGAATTGCTTGACTCTTTGGCCTATGTACCTATTCTTTTTTTCCCCCCTGAAGATAAAGGGCTTAAGCTGCAAGAAGAAATACAGGCTCTTTTTTTCTTGATTTTGTTATGTTTCTAAACATCTAGAATCCTAGAGATTATTGTATCTCATTGATTTTTATTAACATGTGCCCATATTCCCATGTTGTTTAACATTTCGGAATATATATAATTAATGGTAACATAAAATAGTTGGGAGCCCTTTTTTCTTAGTGATATCAAAGTTAATGATGGCTTTTATTTGATTAAACTACTGTATCTGATATTCATGGGCATTTATCTTAGTTTATTAGAGTCCAGGATTTTCTTGAATGTTGTTTGGCAGACTAACTTGCTTCAAGTTTAATTCTCTTAAGGAGCTCTATCTGAAAGCAGTATTTATTAATTGTTTACCAGGTGTCTGAGCTGTATTGCTTGAAAATATTTAAAACTAAACACTATGAAAGAGGCTTTTCTATTTCCATTTTACAAATGAGAGGGTTGGCCAAATAGCTCAGTGGATTAAAGCACCTCTAAACAGGCTCAGGGGCTGAGGATTTGATCCCCTGGCCTGGCAGGCTGGCCCCACCCCCAGGGTACAATGAGACAGCAATTGAGACTGGGCAAGCCTGTAATCTCGGCTCTTGGGAGGCTGTAAACAGGCAGATCTCTAGGTGTCTGATCTAGTAATGAGACCCTGAACACCCTGTAGACCCTTCTCTAAAATACAAAAAAAAAAAAAGAATAGAAAAGAAAAGAAAAAAGACAAAATGGTGTGTTTCTGTATTTCTGATTATATTTATACTTTTTCTACTAGGTTACATTGGTATTTTAGGATACATCACAGCCCTTTAATACCAGAAGATTTTTATAATGTAGAGGACTTATTCTTTTTTGAACATCAGAGAGAAGCTTTACGACAACCTTAGAAATACTGGTCATACAACCCAACAGTGACTTTTCTGTGAATTCCGGTCTCCGTCTTTGTGATTGCAAGGGTGGCACAGAGTTGATGTTTGTGAGAGGTGAATTGCTTCTCCAGAGAATAAACTCTGCACGGCAGGAGACCGCAGGGGTGCAGCCGAGTTGATTCAGGGCTTGGATCCCCTCCATCATCCAGTGGACCACTTTGGGAACTAGTCTTCCAAATGCTTCTTTCCAGGTGCTCACAGAAAGCCAGTTTATCAGCTTTAGTGCACAGCTCCAGTCAGAGTCCACAAAGGTCCTGGAAATCCAAGTTGTAGGCAAGATAAGGATTTACCCCATCCCTTGACTCCCTGAGGAGCAAACTGAGAAACAAAGAGCAAATCTATGTCATCATTTTTTATTTTATTTTATTTTTTTGCTTTGACAGTCCCCTGAATGCAAATGACACTCACTGCTGATGTCAGGAAAGGCGAAGGGTGAAGAGGGTGGTTATGGCTCACCACTGTTTGCAGAGGCCTGGGGCAGCTAAATTCCAACTCCTAGCAATGCTAAGGAACTGCTGGAAGGCATTGCCTTCTAACTCCTCACCCAAGTCCTGAAGGGCATGTGTTGCCTGTCCTTAGTTTTCCATTTCCAATCCTTCTTGTTTCGATGATTCCTCATTTATGAATCTAAAAACAAAACATTAGCCATCTGTCAGAGGTTCTGTCTCACTTATTTGTCTGGGGATTTATCATCAAAATACTTCCTTTCTATCTGCAAGTTGTGGGCTTATTTTGATAAATAATCTGTTGTTCCATTTTACAGTGCTTCTTAAAATAGACGGCATAGGATTATACATGTAGGAAATAATAGCTAAAAATTCAGGATCACTAAGACATGAGTTGATTATTATTGTTTGGGGTTTCCTTGACTTAAGAACAATATTATTTGTTAACACCATTTTGAAATGATGTGTTTAACTTTCAATCTCTTGAGGGACATAATGACTCTATTTTGTGTCATTTTGTGAAAATTATTGAATGAAACCGATTTGTACCTCTTCAGAGCCACCCAATCATCTTTAGCAAGACTGCTGTAGGAGGAAGGCCAAATAGTAGTTTTTCATTTCCTCTCAATTGTTTGGACATTTCAATGTAAAACCAATGAGATTTATAAGGGCGTATGTGGCAGAACATAAGAGTAACAGTCGCCCAGAATCTTTCTGAATACTAAAGAGAAGTGTATCTTTTAATTCTTATGTAAGTTCTTAGCTGGATTTCACTCATTTATTTAGTCATATATTCCTTTAATCATTCAGCAAATACTTTTTGGACAGTAGGTTGTGTCCTGTACTCTATCATGTGCAAAGGGCATGCTGCTGATGAGATGGAGTCCCTGCCTTTGAGGAGCTAATTTCTTGGGGGTTATAGATAAGTAGCCAGTTAGAGTGCTCTGTGATAAGCACTACATAGGGATAAGTATGCTCTGAGGTGGGAACAGACAGAAGGGGAAGTTGTTGGGGGTGAGGTGGCTTTCCGGAAGCATTATGTTAGGCTTGCCTGTGTAACAGCGTTATTTTCTGCTTTTGTCCTATTTTGATAACTGCTTCCCCTCAATTTCCTTACCTAGCTCTCATTTCTTTTCTTTTTAGTAAATATCAGCATTTGCTTGTGTTTGTCTCACTCGCTAATTTCCTCTAATTGTACATTTTCTCAGGCACTCTCAATTGCAACTTTCACTTCAAGTGTCATATATAGTTGGTGTTTACTTATATCTTTTTTTTTTTGATCTACCTATTTCTCTACTAGCCTAGGTCTACCAAAATCATGACTCATTCATCATTTTACCAAACAACTACCATGTACCAGAATGTGCCTGGGTAACAGAGATGATGGAAGTTGTCTTCATTAATATCCGCTGAGTTTTCAGTCTGGATAACAAGAACTATGTAAGATCATATAAATTATGTCAAAATGAAGGTCTTGAGAAACATGGAGAAGGAGATATTAACTGCTCCTAAGGGAGCCCAGGAAATCTTTGTAGAAGGAAGAGAGAACTGACGAGAGATGATTAGAAGAAGGGGTTTCTACGTCTCAAGAATAAAATGGTATGGCAAGGACGTGAAGGTCACCCTGGCCTGTGCAGAGAATAATTCCAAGTTGGTGTGGCTATTTTATAGGACATATGATGGGAAACATTATAATTACTATAATCTAGCCACCCTGGCAAAATAAGGTGTAGTCATTCATCAACAGAGGTACATTAGAGGCAGGTGCATTTATTTGTGGGCATTGAACAACCAGCAGAGATCCTTAAAGTGATAGCCAAATAGATCTTTGTGAGACAAGGATAGAGCATGGAAATATGACAGGAAATTAAAAAAGAAGTGACAAAGATCTGAACTAAGGCAGTAGCAAAGTAAATAAGCAAAAAAAAAAAAAACTTTATAATTTGAGGGCATATTGTGTAGTAGGATCACCAGGATGTGGTGGGTAAGGAATAGAGAAGATTGAACAAAGATGCTGCAGTTGAAAGAGTTGATAGATGATCTTGCTGTTAACTAAAACTTAAACAAGGTAGGAAACAGGAAAATATAATGTGCTCAGTTTTGAACAAGTCAAGTTGTGTTTGCCTGTGGGATGCTCCCTGGGAGATATTTAATAGGTGACTGGGAACAATGGATTTGAAACTAGGTGGTAGATCAAGGAGGGACAAACACACTAAAATGATTGTTACATAGCTAGTAGGTGGTGCCATAGAAGCAAATGGATCATAGTCGTGTTCATAGTCAATGTCTTTAAAAAATATTTACTATTTTAAATCACTTTAAAATATTAATAAGTATTTTAACAAGTATCTATTGTGCCATTTTGAACAGAGGTAAGGGCAAGAGTGAGGGTATGGCATGTTCCTGCTTCCCAGGAACTCACTGGGGCAAGAGGCATAATCAAAGAAATGTGAAATTGCATAGAAAAGGTTATTAAGGAAGAACTGATAGAAAGAAAATGCGGTCACTGTGGAAGACATGGAAGAGAAGAAAATGAAGGCCAGAACTTCTGAGGACTTGGAAGACTAGGCTGTGGTGTCTTACCTACTGCTACCTACCAGCATGGGCCCCAGTACCCACCTCATCCGGAAGCTGCTCACCCAGCAAGTTGGCTGAGTAAATGAGCCTGGGACCCTTGGGGAAGAATGAAAAGCAGCAGAAGAAACCTGGGATACCCCTGCCTGGGGGAACACTTTTATCATCCCTGTTAGCCTTTCACTTGGAGAGCTCACCCAGGTGGAGTTCAAAGTAAATTCTCTGAAGCCCTGGAGAGGCAGCAGTTTAGAACCAAGATGGAGACACCTTTGGTTGGTGCTCTAATTATCAACCGTTCTGTGACAAACCAGGCCTTTTTATTGTTATTTCTGGTGAGCAGTAAAATTATGGAGCCATCGATTTTCTGTCCAGCCTCAGACAAGGGCGCATCATTGTTCCTTTGCTAACAACAGTGCTGGGCTTTTAAACACGAACTCCTCGCCTGGACCCCTCAACCTCCATTCCTGTTGTGTGTCCATTTAAATGATCTGTAGTAGCCAGTAATTATGACAATGGCCTTCTTCCTTCACCTCCCCACCATGGAACAAATGGCTGGCATTCTCAAACATAATAATAATAGTGGTTATTTGTTGAGCATAAATCAGCGTAAATTCTTACAAAACACACTACAGTAGGTGTTCGGATCCTGACTTTACGGATGAGGAATCCAGGCCCAGAGAGTGAGTGATGAGCCAGCACAAAGAGTGTGGACAGAGCCGGGGCTCAAGCCCACTGCCTTCCACCAAGCTTGGGGCTCTCAGGAAGGACTACTTTGGCCTCCTGTGCTGTCGTGTAAGCAACTTTTAGAAGGCTGTCGGGGAGTTAGAGAGACTCTGTAGGCTGACCATTTTCTCAGTTTTTTTGAAAGCAGGTGATAGCTATGCTTGTGTGGAGGAGGGGGGAAGGCACAGTGAGGGCATTGGTGGGCTCGGGCCTGGGTTCTCTGCTGCTCACTTCATGGGGGAGCGTGAGACTCAGAAGAGGCCATGCTTTTCTGTGCATCCAGGAACACAGTCTTAGGGATGAAGGAGAGTTGGGATAATTAATTTGGAAAGGAATCCCTGCTTTCTAGGGACTTATGGCTGTGTGGTTATGCAAGTTGTTTGGAAGCATCTATAGTGTTTCTCAAGGGCATTTAACTCAGTCCTAGGGAGGTGTACAGCACCCTGAGGTGCTGGCAAATGGTATCTTCTCCTGTGAACTGTTTTCTGTATTCCTTGGCACTGTCTTTCACTTCACCTTGTGCCAGACTTGAAAATCTGGAGCTGTGAGCTCAGGCCCAGCTCCCTCCAGAGTGTGTGGCTGTGCTCCAATGCCTGTGGTGGTGCCTGTGGAGATGGCTCTACACGTGGGGCAATATTTATGGCTTTGTCAACTGCTGGCACCACAGACATAGGCTCGGGATGGCCAAAGGAGCTTTAGAGGATGACCAGTGTTTGTGTAGAATGATGAACTAGGGAGCTGAGCCTCTGAGCAGTAGCCTGTTCCACACCGAAGCACTCCCTAAAGGAAGAAAGTTTTGATTCTTCAGCTGCCTAGAGCCAAATGTGACCAATAATTGCACTTGGAGGTTTAGTTCTGTTTGTTTGTTTTTGAGACAGGGTCTCCCTATGTAGTCCAGGCTGGCTCAAACTCATAATGATTCTTCTGTTCCAGCTTCCTGCATACTGGAATTACAGGTATGCACCACCACACCTGGCTAGAGTTTCTTCTTTGTAATTCTTCTTTTCTAATAATTTTGGTTTTGAGTCATACTTCCTTTTATCATTACATATGTCTTGTACAGATTTGTGGGTTTCATTTTGGCAGATTCATGCATACACACAAAATATCTCCGATTTTACTTCCTTCATATTTCAATGTGTATATTTTGAACATATCCATCTAAAATTTACATGCAGCTACAGTTGTGTTTAGTTGTCCCCCCCCAAAGTCTCATGCAGTCATGGGGACTGCATGGACTTCTAGAGTGTGTGATTAACTTATGATCCACTGGGATTATGGGTATGAGTGCCACTGGGATTATGGATGTAATATTACACTCAGCCTGGAGCAGGTAACCTGAATGCAACATGAGGGAGACAGACTTGCTCTCTGTAGCCATTATTGCTGTTATGCCTCTCTTTTGCTCTTGCTGTTTTTCTGCCTTCTGCCATTATGAACTGCTGTCCCCTTCCATGTGTCACTCTGCCTTCGAGCCAGCTTTGTATGGACTGAAACCTCCACTAACTGAGATAAAGAAATCTTTCCTTTCTTAATTCTGAGTGTCGTGTATTTGTTCCAGCAATAAGAGAAAAGTAACTGGGACACCCGCTTTTACAACCTTTCCTTTCCACGTTATTCTCATCTTCTTGTCTCATAATTGTTTCCCTTCTACTTGTTATCTTTTTAACTTCCACATATGAGGGGGACCATGTGATATTTGTGTTTGTGACCTGGCTTATTTTACTCAACATTGATCTCCAAATCTATGTGCTGTCCTGCAAATGACAAAATTTCTTACTTTTTAACTGAATAATACCGCACTTTTTCTTTATCCATTCATTTGTTGATAGGTCCCAAGGATCATTTTGTACCTTTGCTATTGTGAATTTTTCTACAATCAACATAGGTATGCAAACATGATGCCCAGGTATGGCTTTAATTGCTTTAGACTATAGTAAGGAGTTGTATAGCTAGATCAAATGGTAGCTCTGTTTTTAGTTTGTCTTTGAAGAAGTTCAATAATGATTTCCATGGTGGATATGCCCATCAACATTTCCTCCAGCAGTGTAGAAGAGTTTCTTTATCCCTTTACTCTTGTCAGCATTTGCCTTTTGTATTCTTGAAGATAACCCTTTTTCCCTGCAAGTTTTATGACTGCGGGTTTGTGGTACATAAGCTCACGTCACTCATGCAGAGTTAGAGTGTGTATAATTTTATTTTTTCCCCATCCTCTTTTCCTATCTTCTGTCCCACTTCCTTCCAACTATTTGTCCTCATTCATTTTGCAAAAACTGTATATCCTTGTTTCCTATTATTTATCTTTTATTGTGGCCTTTATTTCTATTTTGAATTTTCTGGCTGGGGTGAAATGGACTCTCTGTAGTTTTGATTTGCATTTCCTGACTAGCTAAAGATATGGAACTTTAAAAAATGCACTTATTGGCCAATACTTTTTCCTCTCCCTCTCTTTTCCCCCTCTCCCTCTCTCTCCAGCTCCCTCTTTTCCTTCCCTTCTCTCTCTTTCTAATCCTGCCCTCCTGGCCTCCTTCCCCTTCCACTCTCTTTCCTTCTCCTTCTCTTCTTTCTCTTTCTTTTGATCCTTTTGAGACAGGGTTCCACTATGCAGTTTAGGCTGGTGTATGTATTGTCATTTCATCGACATAATAATAACCTTATAAAGTGGACAAGGAAACTCAGTATGCTCTTTTTGAGATGGAAATCAGTGATTTAATCAAGGTTACAAGAATCATCAGTGCTACCAGGACCCATGCCAGGTTGTTCTGGTTCCTAGATCTCTCGCTAGGTCAGACAAACTATTGCTTATGTTGTACGCACTTTGTAGCCCAGGCTGGCCTCAAACTCTCAATCCTTCTGCTTCAGCCTCGCAATTTCTGGGATTATAGATGTGTGCCACCGCACCTGACCCTGGTTTTCCTTCTTATGAGAACTATCTGTTCAGTTCATTTGGCCAAATTTATTGATTGATCTATATGATTATTTGATATTAAAATTTTTTTAGGGTTGGAGAGACAGCTCAGAGGTCTAAAGCTCCTGCTTAGGCAAACTTAGGCAAGTAGTCAGGGACTGCGGTTCGATCCTCGGCACCACATGCTGTGCCTGCCCCGCTCCCAGGGTGGGCTGAGCAAGCTACAAAAAAATATGTAAATCAATAAATGTAATATACCTCATGTTGGGCCATCCTTTCATCCTTGGAATAAAATAAACTTGATCATGGTGCATAATCTTTTTAATGTGTTGTTGAATTCACTTGACAAATATTTTATTAAAAGCTTTTATATCTTTTTTTCCTCAAAGATGTTGTTCTATAATCTTCTTTGGGTGTCCTTGTCTGGCTTGGGTGATGTGTTCTTGGAGTTCTGCATACTGCAGAGACACCTCTGGCTGTCCCCAGTTCAGAAGGGTACACACCGTCCTGTCCTCTTCACTGATTCCGTGTGAAGCAATAGGTACCCAAGAGGGCTCGTGTGTTTTCTTCTCCTCTCTATTGAATTCATGGCTCCTTTCAACTGATCATGAGTTGACCTATCATACTGGGTTTTGTGTTAATATTTATTCATGAGGCAGTAACTTAGAGCCAAATATATTGAGACATAAATGTAGTTACTACATAAAAATATTTTAAGACATGCAATTTTCATTTCATCAGCATAGTAACAACCTTATAAAGTAGACAGGGAAACTCAATATGCTCTTCTTTTTTTTTTTTTTCTTTCTTTTTTTTTTTTAAATGTCCATTCTGTATCCGTGCATTCAAAGTGGTCAGGACCGGGGCCAGGGAGATGGCTCAGTGGAATAAGCACTTCTCTGGCCAGTGCAAGGGCCTGAGTTCTATCCCTGGTTCTGAAAAAAAAAAAAAAATTCAAAGTGGTCAGGACAGACATACGGCCACACTCTCCCAATGAATAGAACGATCCACTCCAATGGTGTCCGTAAATAGGACCCCAAGTCTGCATCCCGCACAGCAATCAACCACCAAGAAGAATGTATGCAGTGTGCTAACCATTGAAACTGTCCCAGCGATTTGACCTGAAACTGTCCCATTGCCACCCGTTCATCAATAAAATTATGAAAAAAAAATCAGAGGGGTGTTTATCCTTTTTTGGAAAATAGCTGAAATTTAATAACTGAAGGTTCGGTCTTGTTTTTTTTAGACCTTTAAGAACACATACTAGG